>JEMP01000065.1:120349-140187 GCA_000738655.1 Venturia pyrina ICMP 11032 | reverse complement strand
TTATAGAGCGCTTATAATACTACGAAGGTGCGTATAGCGCTTTTATAATTTTTAATACTTTTCGCCTCTAAATAATTTTTTGAGAGTCTAGTATAATTCATCTCATTATTTGGATTGTAAAGATATGTTATAGTAAATAATTAATTATCTTATATAACCTCCGTGTTATATAACGTACGTACCCGTATAATATACGTAGCCGTATAACGTACGTAGTATAGCTACGCTAGCCTTAGGCTACGATATAGATATAGCTTAATTCTACGTAGTAGCTAGTACGCTATATAGGCTGTAATATAGATACCTTAGGCCGTAATAGGTCAGGGCTACGCATCGCGTAAAAGTATAGGCTATAACTATATAATATTAGGATTTTAAGAGTAAACAGATTTCAAATTATCAAGGATATTTATATAGTTAATATATACATCTTTTTTTTTAATATCTCGAAAGATCCTACAAAAACTTAGACTTCTACCTCGTTATATTTTTCGATTTCGCCTTTACGGAGCGTACTATAGAGAAGGTATTATACGCGAGGATAGCGAGACGAAGGAAAGGACGCGAAGTCCTAGTAAAGTAGTATAGTTATTATAAACCTACCTAGGAACCCTTAGAGAATATTATAGATACGGTAGCGATAGACAAGTTTAAACTATATTATAGGTTAGTAAAGACGAACGACGAACCCCTATTGTATTACGCTAGCTAGAGGTCGAAGCGGTAAGGCGATTACTAGGCGTATTAATAAGTAGTATAGTAGTAATAGATAATCGGAACGACTTAATTATATATTAGGTAGGATTTAAGTAATACTTATATTAGGTCGTAGTATAGAGGCAAATATCAGAACCCTAGTATAAAGGGATAGTTAGAGACGTAGAAGACGCGGCCCTAATAGGTATTAAAGTAAGTCTTAATACGGATATAACTTTTAGAGGCTAAACTATATAGAGGGATAGGATTTCAGCGAGACCGGTATTAAGTTACTATTCGTAAGGACCCTCCGGGATCCAGGGTAAATAGTATAGTAGGAAGCTATATCGCTAGGTATAACTACGATAGTTATATAGGAAAGGTAAGGTTATAAAGTTGATTTTATTATTTTATTATTTTNTCCTTTTAAAATAAGTCTTTTAAACTTCTAGGGTTAGTTAGCCTCCGGCTACGTCTAGATAAACGATCTTTCTTATCCTAGAATAGCCTCGCAAGGAAGAAATTAAGAATAGTAAGAAAGAGGTTTATAATATTTAACTTCTTACGAGCGTACGTATTTCTTATATATATACCGTGCGTATGTAGATTGTAGGTACCTATATTCTTAAGACTCTAATCTAGTTAACGAATGCGAACGTATTATTATAGTAGTAGATTATATAATAAAAGGCTTACGAAGAGGCGCTTTACTTAGGTTTTAACACGCTCGCGTTTATAATAATACCTAAAAAGAGATATTTTAGTTTGGGCTTAAGAGGCGTAGGAAGCGGGAGGTAGACTTAACTATATATATAGTAGCTAAATTTAGGAGAGGTTATATATTTTATAACCCTCTCTAAAAGCTAGAACTAGGCCCCGTAATACTTATATTACGTATACTATTCCGCTAAGTACGCGTCTTACGTAGTATTAGAACTAATACGGACAGGCTAACTTAGCGGTAGTAGGACCTTAGGAGGTAGAAAATACTAGGTTAGGGCTACGTATCGCTTAAAAGCACGGGCTATAACTACATAATATTAGGATTTTTAGAGTAAAAGAATTTTAAATCCCTCAGGATATTTATCTGGTTAATAGACTAATTCTTTTTATATAATATATTGTAAGAGCGGGCGTAAACTTAGACTTCTATACCGTTATATTTTTCGATTTCGCCTTTATAGAGCGCTTATAATACTACGAAGGTGCGTATAGCGCTTTTATAATTTTTAATACTTTTCGCCTCTAAATAATTTTTTGAGAGTCTAGTATAATTCATCTCATTATTTGGATTGTAAAGATATGTTATAGTAAATAATTAATTATCTTATATAACCTCCGTGTTATATAACGTACGTACCCGTATAATATACGTAGCCGTATAACGTACGTAGTACGGCTAAGCTAGCCTTAGGCTACGATATAGATATAGCTTAATCTACATATAGTAGCTAGTACGCTATATAGGCTGTAATATAGATACCTTAGGCCGTAATAGGTCAGGGCTACGCATCGCGTAAAAGTATAGGCTATAACTATATAATATTAGGATTTTAAGAGTAAACAGATTTCAAATTATCAAGGATATTTATATAGTTAATATATACNAACTTAGCTTTATCTATAATATTACCTGTAGTACTTACTAAGGTCTTCCCTTAACACTAGCTAACTTTACGAGTGTTATATAAATATTTATTTTTTATTAGCTCTAAGGCACGAAACCGTATATTTGCTCGCTTCGCTACGACTTACTAGTTAGTAGCCCCTTAATATTAACAATGTTAGTAGTAGTTAGTACCTAGGTAATTACTAGTTTTACTCTTAAAGTCCTAAGTTCTTCGAAGGCTTACTATTAGGAATACCCTAGGTAGTATTAGATATACTTCCTTCTAGAAGTCGTAGGACTCGTAGACTACGTAGACTATATAGATTATAGACTATATAGAAGTCCTCTAGAACTTATAGAACTAGTAAACTAGAGCGTCCCGTACGCAGAGAAACTTAAATCCTATAGA
Organism: Venturia pyrina ICMP 11032; assembly: GCA_000738655.1. NCBI lineage: Eukaryota > Fungi > Ascomycota > Dothideomycetes > Venturiales > Venturiaceae > Venturia > Venturia pyrina. The sequence goes on along the minus strand of JEMP01000065.1, from coordinate 137,473 downwards.
CTATATAGAAGTCCTCTAGAACTTAAAGATCTCGTAGTTTTAATAGGTTCTTATAGTCTAGGTACCTTGCACTTCTCCGGATAAAGTTAGCTAGTAATTCCTATATATTCTAACGTTACTCCTATTAGGTCTATACTCCTAGTATATTACGGGAGATATTATAATACCCTTTAAATACTTATTAGTATTCTTCCTATAGACTAGGAAGGATTAGTACCCTAAACTAGGCTAAATATAGCTACTTATTTTTCTATCTTTATTCCTAGCTATATCTCTTACCTCTATTAGGCTCTTTCTTATATTACTTTTCTAAGGTCTTAGGCTCCTAGTAAGCTAGGTAGTTTAGTTCCTATAATAAGGAAGGTTTTACTAATTCTATCCTAGTACCTAGGTTTTTCTTCCTGTTTAATATACTTATTATACTCTTTTCCCTACCTTTCGTACTTACTAAAGCTTAAGCTAGTCTTACTTTTATAATTATTATAGGTCCTACCTAGAGTACTAAGGAAGGGTCCTTTATTTTACTAAGTTAGACTCCTCTATTATATAGGTCCTCTTTAATTATTATAAGCTTAAAAAGCTAATATACTATAGTTTTCCGCCTACTAGTAGAAAAATCTATTTTTTTACGCTTAAATAGGAACTTAAGGTAGTAAAGGAGCTATATATTATATAAGCTAGGTACCTATTAAGGGCTTCTAACTCTATATTATTGTTGACGCCCTTAAGATCTCCTTAGAATCTCTCTAGTATATATAATATAGTATTATTAACCGTTTAGAAGCTACTAAGTAGACTTACTACACTCTCTTTATATCTTAAAGCTTAAGATCGGTTAGATGTAATACTCTTAGATTTTAATCTTCTTTTAGATACTTTAAAGAGAGGGGATCCTAAAAGATTCTTAGGTTTTACTTTTCCTACTACGATATAAATAGTAAATCCTTCTAGAGTAATAGAGGTAGTAAAGGGTAGGAAAAATAGAAAGTAACTATTTAATACTATCTTTTTCTAATAGGATAATAAACGCTAGGTTAGGATAGGGTAAAAAGAAACTAGCTTCTACTTTAGCCTACTCTAATTTCTCTTCACGGGCTAGAGGTAGCTTAAGAGAGGTCTTAGATAGCTAACTATCTAAGAATTAAGCTTTAAGCTTTATTATAACGCGGGTAATTCTTAGAGAGTTCGTTTAATAATCGCTTAGCGTTCTATAATACATAAGTTAATATAACTACTATATAATGTTAGAACAACTAAGTATTCTAGATAGGACTAATATTTATATAAAGGTATTAATATTGAGAATATTTATGAAGGTTATAGTAATAATGGATTCATTTAAACAGAATAATTATATTATATTAGGCTTATATCTTCCTAACTTCTATTAGTAAGTAAAGTCTAAATACTTAGAGTCTCCTTGTATATAATAGTATATATATAGGGTATACTATCCTATTAAACTTCTATAAAAACCTTCCCTTCTTACCTAGCTACGGCACCTTAAAAGTCGAAAATCTTAGTATTAAAAATCGAAAAAACGCTATACCTANACTCTAGCCCGGTCTCCTTTCTCTAGACCTAAGGGTACTAGCCCCTAATATTACCCCTATACTACTCTCTAGGCGTCGGCCTAAACTCTACGTCCGCTAGTAAAAAACGGCCGCTTATAAGTTATCTATACGGCTTACCTAAAACTACCTCGATAGGGGTCTTCTTCTTATTATCGCCTATCGATATCCTATACCTAACCTCCGCGAACCGACCCCTTATACCCGTAGTCTAACCCGATATATAGCCTATTGTCCCTATAATAATAATACTAGATCTTATTATTAGGCTAGATCTTATTATTAATAGGTAATAATATAAGATCTCTACTAGATCTCTAGCTAATAATAGACGTAGCTAGCCTATTATTAGTCTAGGCTATATTATTATTATAAGCTAGCCCTCTCTTACCTTAACCCTATTAATAATAATAGTTAGTTACCTAATCGCCGCCCTTCTCTATTATTTGTTAAGAACTAACTAGTTATAGCTCGCGATTATTATATTTACTACCGTCCCTATCGCTACGCCGGCTTACTTAGTAGGAACTATTAGTCTTATTCCGCCTTTATAGTTTCTATCTACTAACGAACACTCTTAGACTCGTCGCGCTGTCTTTTATCTCGGCTACGCTACTATTAGTAGGGATTACTAAAATTAACTAGTCGTCTTACTTATAACTATTTATACGTCTTCCTATATTATCTCTACCTAACCTTTCTAGGTTACTGTTAGTTACTAACCTCGTACTACTACTACCTATACTTACTACGCCTACTTTTGTAGCTAGTATAATATAATATATACTATCTTTAGTCTATCTTAAACTTACTACTAACCGTTTAATTTAGGCCTAAGCTCGTTAGTCTAGTATACGCCGCCTAGACGCGCTCCCTAGCTAGTACCTTATATATTATTACCGCCTCCTATTTCTTCGCGTCTACTAACTATTTATAGTAAAGCTACGTATAAGGACCTCGTCGCCGCTATAAAGGCCTAGTAGGCCTTAAAGGGTTTAGACTCCTAGGCCCTTATTCCTCTATAAGATTTCCGCCTCCTAAATCCTATAGCCGCTAACTATCCTAAATAGCCCGGTCGCTACTACCCTCTCTACTACTTACGAGAGGAAGATTTCGGACTTCGCGTTAGCTAGCGCGTTAGTTCCTACGCCCTAGGCGTAAGGCCTACGCTACGCTAATTTATAGGTAGGAGGGGGTCAAATTTTTTACTTTCTTTTTCTTTTTCTTTTTCTTTTTACTCGCTAGGCTACTAGCGTATAGCGTAGCTAGCCGAGCGCCTCCCGGTCTAGAAAGGGCGGGGTCCCTATAACCCTAAAAAATAATAAAATAATAAAATCAACTTTATAACCTTACCTTTCCTATATAACTATCGTAGTTATACCTAGCGATATAGCTTCCTACTATACTATTTACCCTGGATCCCGGAGGGTCCTTACGAATAGTAACTTAATACCGGTCTCGCTGAAATCCTATCCCTCTATATAGTTTAGCCTCTAAAAGTTATATCCGTATTAAGACTTACTTTAATACCTATTAGGGCCGCGTCTTCTACGTCTCTAACTATCCCTTTATACTAGGGTTCTGATATTTGCCTCTATACTACGACCTAATATAAGTATTACTTAAATCCTACCTAATATATAATTAAGTCGTTCCGATTATCTATTACTACTATACTACTTATTAATACGCCTAGTAATCGCCTTACCGCTTCGACCTCTAGCTAGCGTAATACAATAGGGGTTCGTCGTTCGTCTTTACTAACCTATAATATAGTTTAAACTTGTCTATCGCTACCGTATCTATAATATTCTCTAAGGGTTCCTAGGTAGGTTTATAATAACTATACTACTTTACTAGGACTTCGCGTCCTTTCCTTCGTCTCGCTATCCTCGCGTATAATACCTTCTCTATAGTATACTCGTTATACGTCTCGAATAGGACGGGCGTAGGCTAATAGTTATTAATAACCTAGCTAGGGAGTAGACCTTCCGCGTAGAGCCGTAGGAGGTCTAGATAAAAAACTATATAAATCCTACTAGGGATACCTTTAAAGCGGATAGATAGTAGGCTAATTACCTTAGAGACTATATACTTACTAAATCTAGCGTCTAGCTTCTTCTTTAGCCTTTCGGTCCTATAATTCCAAAAGTCTAGCTTTACCTTATTACCGACCTTAAACTTTAGGGCGGGTACGTAGCGCCTATTTACGGAGTCCTCTTACTATTATATTTATATAGCTATTAACGCCTAGTAAAGCTCCGTTACCTACTTAATCCGCGATATAAATACCTCCGCTCGCTATTTAGCTAGAACTAGGCTAGAGCCTATAGGCTCCTTAGTAAGGTAGACTAGAAATAGGCTATCGTACCTATACGTAGTAAAGAATAGTAATATCCCTATACCCGAGTAATACCGACCGTTTACTACTAGTTATACTATAGGTAGCTACTTTACCTAGTTACTCTAGTTAAAGTTTACGAAATACCTTAAGTACGCCTAGACTTCTTAGTTTAGCCTCTTAGGGCCCCCGTCTATTTACGCGTAGTAACTACTACTTAACCTCTACTTTATACCTAGTAACTAGTAAAAATATCTCTAAAAGGCGCCCGTCTAGTTCGACCCGCGGTCTAACGTAATTATAGAGGGTAGCCTATAATACCTTACCTAGTAGCTTAGGAATATCTCTACGTAAGCTTCCGCTCCTATAGTAGCTATCGGCTAGAATACTATAGTCTTACTAAGCCTATCCTTGACTACCTATAGGTTAGTATACCTACTAGACTTAAGGAGCTCGACTATAAAGTCTATAAAGATCTCTAAGAAGAAGTCCTTAGGGACTAGGAGGGGTTAAAATAAACCCTATTTCGCGTTCTACTATACCTTATTTCTACTATAGCTATTATAGTTACGTATAAACCTCCTAACGTACGCCGGTATAAGCGGCTAGTAGAAGTCTCTCTTAACGATAGATAGCGTACCTTCTCGGCCGGGATAGCTAGTTAGAGTAGAATTATAGGTCTTCTAGATTAGCTAAGTACGTAATAAATCGAGTTTACTAGCCTTACCGTCTAAGCTCTTTCTCTCGGCTTTAGTCGTAAATAGAGTACCCGGAACCTAGAGCTTCCTTTAGTATTAGAAGAGACCTTAGGTATCGATTCTATAATCGGTAATCTAAATCTTTACGCGTATACTACCTAGGAGCTCGTAAGCTCCGTTCTTAACCACCCGTACTACCCGTAGATATAAGCTATCCTTAGACTTAGTATCCTCCTAGAGCTCGTCTAGTACGGGATCGCTAAAAGGTCTAGAGGGACTCTCTTCGTAGACTACTTTAAAAGGCGTAGTAATTTTCTACTTAGTAAGGCTCTCCTAGGGGAATAACTATTATACTCTAGACGTATAGTCCTTATCGTCTAGATTATCCTAGTCCCTTTAGGAGAGAGTATTACGTACTACTACCTCTCTACCTAGCCTATATACTATAGAGAACTAGTACTATATTAAGGTCTTAGTAAAGCCTATCTACCGTTTAAATAGCTTCTATTTCTTTATAAAATATTCAAGGTTCCTATAGTCTATTAAGATAGTAAACGGGCTACTACTACGAAGCTCCGTATCCTAGTACTAAAGGTACTAGATAATAGTAAGGAGTTCCTTATTATAAATATCGTAGTTTATTTCTACTTTATTAAGCTTCTCTAAGTAGAAAACTATAGGCTGCCGGACTCTACCGGACTCCTAGCTTAATACCCTACCTAGAGTAGATCCGCTATTATCCGCTTCTACGAACGTAGATAGCGTAGGGTCCTATTATTGAAGTATAAGGGCGGTCTTAAAACGTACCTTTAGTATATTAAACGCGTTTTTAGCTTCTATTAACTAGATAAACGGCGCGTTCTTACCGGTTAGAGCCGTTAGAGGCGCGGCTATCTCGGAATAGTTAGGGACAAATATCCTATAGTAGTTTATAAATCCTAGGAACTATCGTACTTCTCGTTACGTCGTTAGAGGCGCCTAATCTACTATAGTCTTTACCTTCTTAGGGTCTACTTCTAGACCTCCGCTATCTACGTAGACGATAAATCCTAGGTACTTAATACTCTTCTTCGTAAACTCGCTCTTACTAGGGTAAAGGTATAGGCTAGCGTCCTAAAGCGCCTAGAGAACGTCACGGACCTTAGAGAAGTAGTCTTTTATATTACTACGAGTATATATTAGTATATCGTCTATATACGCGGAAGTAGACTCGTCTAGGAACCTACGTAATACCGATTTAATATACTACTAAAAACTAGACGGAGCCCCTACTAAACCGAACGGTATTACTAGCTATTTTAATAGGCTGTATCGAGTTCTAAAAGCCGTCTTATACTCGTAGCCCTAGGCTGACTATAACTTTTAAAACGCTAATACTACGTCGACCTTAGATAAGTATATAGCGCCCGAGAGGTTCTATAAGGTCTTAGAAATTAGTAGGAGAGGATACTTATCTTCCTTTATAATAATATTTAGTACTCTTTAGTCGTAGTATAGCCTTAGCCTACCCGCCGGCTTCCGTACGAATAGGACTAGAGAGCTACCTTTAGAGCTTAATAGGTAGATAAACCCTTTTTCTAGAAGCTTATTTAGGGTCTTCCTTAGTACTAATAGTTCCTCTTTAGATATTCCGTATAGCGGGCCCTAAGGTAAGGACTCTAGGGTACTATCTACCTTAGTCCGAAGTTCGGTACAATAGTCTACTCCTAGCTAATATAGGGTAAGTTTATCCGCCTCCCAGCTTAGAAAGAGCGGGATTATATTATATACCTTCGGGGGAAGAGACTTACGGAACCCCTCCTCTATATAGGGCGTATTATTATATAAGGTAATCTCGATATCCTCTATAGCGACCGGCGTAACGCGTACGGAGAACCTATTATCGACTTTTATTATATCGATCGAGGCTAGGATAACTACGAAGTTAGTTTCTTTAGCCTTCTTCTTAACCCCCCTATACTCTAGGCTAGACTATACGTATAACTCTTAGATCTATCTATTAGCTTATCTATAGAAGAGCCTTACCTTATTAGGTAATATCTAAATTATATTATAGGCCTTCTAAGGGTTACCTNAGTTTACGCCCGCTCTTACAATATATTATATAAAAAGAATTAGTCTATTAACCAGATAAATATCCTGAGGGATTTAAAATTCTTTTACTCTANATCTCTAGCTAATAATAGACGTAGCTAGCCTATTATTAGTCTAGGCTATATTATTATTATAAGCTAGCCCTCTCTTACCTTAACCCTATTAATAATAATAGTTAGTTACCTAATCGCCGCCCTTCTCTATTATTTGTTAAGAACTAACTAGTTATAGCTCGCGATTATTATATTTACTACCGTCCCTATCGCTACGCCGGCTTACTTAGTAGGAACTATTAGTCTTATTCCGCCTTTATAGTTTCTATCTACTAACGAACACTCTTAGACTCGTCGCGCTGTCTTTATCTCGGCTACGCTACTATTAGTAGGGATTACTAAAATTAACTAGTCGTCTTACTTATAACTATTTATACGTCTTCCTATATTATCTCTACCTAACCTTTCTAGGTTACTGTTAGTTACTAACCTCGTACTACTACTACCTATACTTACACGCCTACTTTTGTAGCTAGTATAATATAATATATAATCTTTAGTCTATCTTAAACTTACTACTAACCGTTTAATTTAGGCCTAAGCTCGTTAGTCTAGTATACGCCGCCTAGACGCGCTCCCTAGCTAGTACCTTATATATTATTACCGCCTCCTATTTCTTCGCGTCTACTAACTATTTATAGTAAAGCTACGTATAAGGACCTCGTCGCCGCTATAAAGGCCTAGTAGGCCTTAAAGGGTTTAGACTCCTAGGCCCTTATTCCTCTATAAGATTTCCGCCTCCTAAATCCTATAGCCGCTAACTATCCTAAATAGCCCGGTCGCTACTACCCTCTCTACTACTTACGAGAGGAAGATTTCGGACTTCGCGTTAGCTAGCGCGTTAGTTCCTACGCCCTAGGCGTAAGGCCTACGCTACGCTAATTTATAGGTAGGAGGGGGTCAAATTTTTTACTTTCTTTTTCTTTTTCTTTTTCTTTTTACTCGCTAGGCTACTAGCGTATAGCGTAGCTAGCCGAGCGCCTCCCGGTCTAGAGAGGGCGGGGGTCCCTATAACCCTAAAAAATAATAAAATAATAAAATCAACTTTATAACCTTACCTTTCCTATATAACTATCGTAGTTATACCTAGCGATATAGCTTCCTACTATACTATTTACCCTGGATCCCGGAGGGTCCTTACGAATAGTAACTTAATACCGGTCTCGCTGAAATCCTATCCCTCTATATAGTTTAGCCTCTAAAAGTTATATCCGTATTAAGACTTACTTTAATACCTATTAGGGCCGCGTCTTCTACGTCTCTAACTATCCCTTTATACTAGGGTTCTGATATTTGCCTCTATACTACGACCTAATATAAGTATTACTTAAATCCTACCTAATATATAATTAAGTCGTTCCGATTATCTATTACTACTATACTACTTATTAATACGCCTAGTAATCGCCTTACCGCTTCGACCTCTAGCTAGCGTAATACAATAGGGGTTCGTCGTTCGTCTTTACTAACCTATAATATAGTTTAAACTTGTCTATCGCTACCGTATCTATAATATTTTCTCTAAGGGTTCCTAGGTAGGTTTATAATAACTATACTACTTTACTAGGACTTCGCGTCCTTTCCTTCGTCTCACTATCCTCGCGTATAATACCTCTCTACGGTGTACTTATTGTACGTCTCGAATAGGACGGGTAGGCTAATAGTTGTCGACTACCTAGCTAGGGAGTAGATTTCCGCGTAGAGCCGTAGGAGGTCTAAGATAAAAACTACGTAAATCCTACTAGGGATACCTTTAAAGTAGATAGATAGCGGGCTAATTACCTTAGAGACGCAACTTACTATATCTAGCGTCTTGCTTCTTCTTTAGCCTTTCGGTCCTATAATTCCAAAAGTCTAGCTTTACCTTATCGCCGACCTTAAACTTCGGGGTAGGCACCTTATTACCGACCTTAAACTTTAGGGCGGGTACGTAGCGCCTATTTACGGAGTCCTCTTACTATTATATTTATATAGCTATTAACGCCTAGTAAAGCTCCGTTACCTACTTAATCCGCGATATAAATACCTCCGCTTACTATTTAGCTAGAACTAGGCTAGAGCCTATAGGCTCCTTAGTAAAGGAGACTAAGAATAGGCTATCGTACCTATACGTAGTAAAGAATAGTAATATCCCTATACCCGAGTAATACCGACCGTTTACTACTAGTTATACTATAGGTAGCTACTTTACCTAGTTACTCTAGTTAAAGTTTACGAAATACCTTAAGTACGCCTAGACTTCTTAGTTTAGCCTCTTAGGGCCCCCGTCTATTTACGCGTAGTAACTACTACTTAACCTCTACTTTATACCTAGTAACTAGTAAAAATATCTCTAAAAGGCGCCCGTCTAGTTCGACCCGCGGTCTAACGTAATTATAGAGGGTAGCCTATAATACCTTACCTAGTAGCTTAGGAATATCTCTACGTAAGCTTCCGCTCCTATAGTAGCTATCGGCTAGAATACTATAGTCTTACTAAGCCTATCCTTGACTACCTATAGGTTAGTATACCTACTAGACTTAAGAGCTCGACTATAAAGTCTATAAAGATCTCTAAGAAGAAGTCCTTAGGGACTAGGAGGGGTTAAAATAAACCCTATTTCGTGTTCTACTATACCTTATTTCTACTATAGCTATCGTAGTTGCGTATAAACTACCTAACGTACGCCGGTATAAGCGGCTAGTAGAAGTCTCTCTTAACGATAGATAGCGTACCTTCTCGGCCGGGATAGCCGGTTAGAGTAGAATTATAGGTCCTCTAGATTAGCTAAGTACGTAATAAATCGAGTTTACTAGCCTTACCGTCTAAGCTCTTTCTCTCGGCTTTAGTCGTAAATAGAGTACCCGGAACCTAGAGCTTCCCTTAGTATTAGAAGAGACCTTAGGTATCGATTCTATAATCGGTAATCTAAATCTTTACGCGTATACTACCTAGGAGCTCGTAAGCTCCGTTCTTAACCACCTATACTACCCGTAGATATAAGCTATCCTTAGACTTAGTATCCTCCTAGAGCTCGTCTAGTACGGGATCGCTAAAAGGTCTAGAGGGACTCTCTTCGTAGACTACTTTAAAAGGCGTAGTAATTTTCTACTTAGTAAGGCTCTCCTAGGGGAATAACTATTATACTCTAGACGTATAGTCCTTATCGTCTAGATTATCCTAGTCCCTTTAGGAGAGAGTATTACGTACTACTACCTCTCTACCTAGCCTATATACTATAGAGAACTAGTACTATATTAAGGTCTTAGTAAAGCCTATCTACCGTTTAAATAGCTTCTATTTCTTTATAAAATATTCAAGGTTCCTATAGTCGGGTAAGATAGTAAAAGGGCCTACGAAGCTCCGTATCCTAGTACTAAAGGTACTAGATAATAGTAAGGAGTTCTTTATTATAAATATCGTAGTTTATTTCTACTTTATTAAGCTTCTCTAAGTAGAAAACTATAGGCTGCCGGACTCTANTTTAAAAGACTTATTTTAAAAGGAGCGAAGCCCGCGGACAAATAGGACTTACTAATATAGCTAAGTATAAACCTACCTAACTACGTACCTAACTAAGGTAAACTAAGATAGATTATACTAGATATATTGAGTATATTAATATTACCTAAACAATTGAATGTCAGCATAATCTAAATAGTACTTATTAGGTAAGGTATAAGTTGATATAATTAAATTACTTAATTAATTTATATATAGGAAGTTATTAACATTAGGTTCTATATACCTAGTATTCAAGTACTAGTATATAAGGTAGTAATATAGTATTATTAGTATCTTACCTTATAGCTATATTATTAGCTATATTACTAGCCTTATACCTTCTGTAGTACAGTAGCAGTGTATAAGCTTATATACTATCTAAAATATAGATATCTAAGTAATCCGCGTAGCTCGAAGAGAAACTACTATATATCTTTTATTATAGATATTATTCGACACTAGTTCTAGGATATAAGTACCTAGACTAACTAATTAAAGTTTCTCACTAATAAGAAATCCGGATATTATACAGAAACTGACTAAGGAAGAAATTATAAATTTATAATAATCAAAGGTTAGCCTTTAAGCTAGACCTAGTACCTTAGAGGTGTAATATATTTATAGAATATTCTTAAAGAAAGTAGGTATAATATCTAATTTCAAAGCTACGACTTATAACCTAGCGCTCCGCCTCGCCTATTCTAGTAAATATAACGACCTCGATACGAAATATAATCCTTCTAGGTATAGGGGGGCCTAATAGGCAGTCGCCTATTATAGTACCTAAGGGTACAGCTATAGGATACTTCGTATACGCGATATACCGCCGGCTAGATCTATACGGAAATAATACCAAACTATTCCGACCTAGGCGATGAGATTACCTCCGATTATCAACCTGGTTAAAATCGAAACAGGGATATCTTCTATTTAATAGAGAACCCTGTGTATGCCTTAGCGGTAAGTACTTACTACGTTATATGCGTATTACCTACTAATTCTTTCAAATAGAGGATTCTACAATGACTGAGGCTGTATATACTATCGTTCGAATCCTACAGGCATGTCCAAAGTTAGGGCTTCTAAAGGATGAGGTGGTGCAGCTTGTAGGTAATAAGGAGCAGAAGTTGACACTTGTTATTTCACCTGCTCAAGGCTGCCGCGTGCGTCTACAAAGGGTCGCCGAAGGGGTATAGACATGACAAATGGACAACTCAACACCAAAGCCATATTTATCACCAAACCAACAGAATTCAGGCGTAAGTGGATACAAAATCTGTCGCATCGTGCGACAGCCCCAGCCCCTATGTAACGCCAACACATACGGACGTGGCAGTAACACAAGGTGCCGCGGCATAGCGAGCGAATGAATGTAATTGTGTGCTAGTCACTAGAACTATAACCACCGAACAAGCATACTACACATTTGCATTGATATGAGACCCTATACATATTTATAAAGTTCAATCAACAGCTACCGCTCGCATCAAGCCTTTCAATTGCCGCGATTTCCTGAACTACCTCCTCGGCAGAGTTGTATTGTCGAAGCCAGCATTTCGCTGTAACCTTACTACAAGCGTGAGAGTCCTGGGGAAACTCCTGCTTCGCAAACCTCTCTCGAACCTTCTTATCCCAACCATCTGATCCATCAATAATGTCAGGGTAGACTGCATGACCAAGCATAATAAAGTATACGGTACATCCGAGAGCAAAAAGTTCTGTCTTGATATCGGCATCGAAAGGGTCATCTCGAGGAGCGCAAAATCGTGTGGGTTCGCCGCTTCCGCCGTCGAGCTCGACCGTGCCGTCCGCGCGGAGTAATTTCCCCTGAAAGTCCGTCAATTTGATATGGAGTTCTTCGTCAAGGAGGAGATTTGTTGGCTGAATATCGCAGTGAAGTACGTGTCGTGAATGGATATAAGCGACAGCTTCAGCAGCTTCTCTGCACCAGGACAGTCGTTGTTGAAGCGAAGGTAGAGGTTTTTCTAAGTCGAGGAGGTAATTCGCCACAGTTCCGTTCACGCCCCGCTGAAGGGAAAGTCCCTCTTCTGAAAAGCCGACTTTTTGTATGATTCGAGGATGTGGGCAGACAACATCAAGAATTTTGCTCTCAATCTCGAGCCGTGCTTCCGTGTCGATCCGGCTCTGCCTCTCGAGGGCGCCCTTTTCGTCCTTCTGGGCAAGAGGGTATTTGAGAACTGTATGGTCGTCGATTTCTCCGACAAATGCACTAGACCCTGTCGCAAGTATTTGCTTTACGTGCGGAGGACACCAGCGAGAATACACGGTTGTATTTACGTTTGACATTATAAGAGGATTGTGCGCTTGGGAAACTTCGAAATCCAGGTCTTTAACGAGATCGCTTCATAGATGCCCTAGAGAAGAGTCAGAATAGGAGTACGTATTATTAAAGAATCTAGATATATATAGCCAGCAAAACGAGACTTGACTTGCTTACGTCTAGAAAGTAGAGCTTTCAAAGGTCCTGGAATTTCCAATGGTTGAGAGAGATGCAACGCAAAGATTCCGTAGCGCCAAGGAAGCGGCTAGCTAACGATAGACCTAAGTGCTGGCCGAGATACCCTGACCTGCAGCCACCAGGATCTAGGCACAACCTAATACTGTAAATGGTTTTTCGTGCTCGCAAGACTGCACTACGACACATAGCACGGCTCAGTGCGCCAATAGCCAATACGTACAGGGTATACACCTAGGGATTCTCGCTGTGCCCATCGCTCCGTAGCTCGAACTCATAGTTTGAAAGTCATATTGTGGTATTGCATTGCATTGCATTGCATTGCATTGCACCCACCTTCCCCATATACACGTATTTAGTCTCTCTTGACCCATCCCGTCCTAACACGGGCTAGGCTTTTTTTCTTGCATGGCCTGCCTTGCAGATTGACACAGCTTCTTTAGCCTAGCCCTTAGGCCAACCCTGCTGTGCTACCCTATCAGTACACGGCTTTGCTAAAATGACTGCCAAACGTTTAAAATCTATTGATTTTAAACCCTCGACCGCTCCAAATACGTAAGCATGAAAGCTCCGGATTTGGTTTACAGGCTATACTACGACGATGGGAACTGGAATCAAAATTGTAATTGAGTATAGCCAAGTGTTTAGTGTACACGGAAGATTGATGTTGAATTCTTGATTCCCGCGCGTGTTAATGACCTCCTCGAGCTTTTCGGTGCTCTCACCCCAAAAGAAAGCGCCTTCAACTCCATCATAAGGAACTCCCACCATTTGCCCATATACAAAGATGCTCATCAATTTATGTAGCGATTTGGTCCTCTATTATTACTGACACAGCAAGTTTCCTGCGAAGGGGGACGACGTTAGACCGAACAGAGATCTTGGCTAGTTTGGCTATATTTACCTAACAACTGGGGCATATGTGTCCCGGAATTCTGACAGTCGAGGAGCCTAAATAAACTTCTTCGAATCCTGTGCAGCTTGCACTCCCGGGAGCAGTGCATTGAACGAAAGAGACTTCGTCTTTAACATGCTTTGGGGAAGCGGTGCAGTTCTGGTACACCCTTTGGACAGTGCGTCGTTGGCATCCGCAAGCCATAGCTCCAGGGGTCGTGAGTTGAGGCTAATTGAGGCTGAAAGTCGGTAATAGAGGTAGGTAGATTTATAAAAATAGTGTAGAGTGTGCTTTGAGTCGTTGTCTGGCTCTGGTATGGGAAAGAATCTAATCTATAGCTGATTGAATTCTGCCTCCAGTTGTCCGAAGGAGTCGGCAATTTATACCTCACCATCTCGGAGATGTCACGGCTTGCATCAATTCTTTTTCTTGCAGATTGTGGTAGATCTTCCAAGGTACGCATAGAGCTTTTGGAAGGTACTTCTGCCTTAATACATCCCAATACGAATGATTGGGTTGGATTAAATGCCGCACTTTGCCAGAATAACCGATCATGCATCTACTACAGCCTTTCTATATTCCTATCGAATCGCTTATCAGGAATAGCAACTGAAGACCGATTCGGTACACCGAAGATAATGTGTCCTATCTCTTCACGCGAGTGCGTGCATCTCCCCACAATATCCACTTTTATGTATAGTCGGATACAAACAAGTGCTACCGTTGTGATAATAGTAGTAGTGATAGTAGCAAGGGCCTATAGACTAGTCGAGACGGACTATTATACGATAGTAGTAGTAGTATTAGCGGGTAGATCGTAATTATAGTAAAAATTACCGGTCGTAATCGTTCGATATGCGTGTATAATAGGGAGTAGTAGAGTAATCACTTTGAGTACTACCTATCTAGAATTAGAGTAGTCTATGGTGTTTAGATCGTAGAGCTATATAGTGATTCAATTATAAAGCGAGTATTAAGAAGAGTAGATTTGAAGTTAGATTAGAACGTGTATTGTATTTAATAAGATAATCGCTAGAGATTATTAGGATCTTAGCGAGTATTCTCTATATAATAATATATATACGTTTAGCATTAGTAGTAGATTCCTAATAATACCCCCTTCTTAGGTTATTAACTAGGATAATAAGGTAGATAATATCATTTATAGTAGAAGCGCGTATAAGAAGCTGGAATCTCTATAGAAACGAGCTTTATCCCTCTTATACTCTCTTATTAAGCTTATAAGTTAGATTACTACTTCCGGCCTCTAGTCGGGTAGCAATCTAGCGTATTATAGCGTATTCTAGCGTATTTCTAGCTTAATTCTAGTCTAGTTTCTCTAAGATTATCTTATATAATACTAATTTAGTTAATCGTATCCCGTCGGCTAGAGGCCGCGCGTATTATAGAGCTATACGGCTCTACCTATCTCTATTATATACGTTGGTTTGCCGAGGGATACGTAGAGGATAAGTACTAGTTTATAAACGAACCTACTCTTATTAAGGAGTAAGTCTCCTCTATTCTAGCGCGTTATAGCGTATTCTAGCTAACGAACTCCTATAGCTTTATATATATTAATAAGTAAGGTAATAAGTACGCCTACTACCTTAAGAAGAATAAGAGCTACTTTAAAGTAAGTCGATATATCTTTATAGCTTATAATAGCTTATTCTAACTACATCTAGGTTGGCGAGGATAAAAAAGAGGAAATAAAGAAACTTCGGGAGTTAGTTAAGGTAATCCTAACTTATAGTAATAAGGGTAGGGGCGAGGTAGCTATAAAGGTACTTTAGAAATATATAAAGAATATAGTTTCTAAGATTAATAGGTAAGTATCTATTCTAGCGTATTCTAGTATATTCTAATATATCCTTATAGTAAGAAGCCCTATACTATTAATATCTTTATATATAACGGCCTTAGTAGTATTTCTTAGTCTAGAATTATTATATAGGGGCGAACTCGGGCGAAGGCGGCAGTTATAAAGAATAAGCGTAAGTAATAGGCCGTAATAGACGTAGATAACTCGGATAAGGTCGACTTTAGCCCCCGAAGAATGTATATAGTATTATAGCGTAATCTAGCTTATTATAGCTTCTTCTAACTATCTATAGGCTAAATATAGTATAGCTAATATAGTTAAGACCCTACTAGAGCGTCGCGCCCGTTAAGCGGAGTAGTAGGAGGCTAAGCGCGCTACTACCGCTAAACGCGGTCGCGGTAGTAGGAAGTAACTACGGAAGGGCGGTTATAGTAGTTATAGTACTAGTACTACTAGTACTACTAAAGTTTAAGTACTAAAGTATTAATTTAGGCAGTATTTGATCGCGTTAGAGTTCGGCGGGGGAGATACCTATATCCGGAGTCTATAGCTACTATTTTAGGCTATAATAGGCTAGAAATTCTTGATTAATATAAATTTTAATATAATTACCTTTATAAAACCTTCTTAAGTAAGGACTCTTACTATAATCTTACTATCTAGAGTACTACCTTGAAAGAAATCTTAAGGATCTACCGTAGTATAAGCCTAGGGTTTCTAGATATCTAAAACTAACTTTCCTATATATTTAGTATAGGATTCTTAGTTATTTATATCTTAGATCTACCCTTTTCTACTAGAGAGTCTCCTCTTCTAGTAATTTAAGGCTATATTCCTAGTAGTATCCTAGTAATCTATTTCTTAGATCTAGAAATCGAGGAGAGGATTATAGTAAATATCTAGTAGATATCTAGAAGTTCTTTTACCTTACTATAGAATATACCAAAAACCTAGCTTTCTAGGGAAAAAGATATAAGACTATAGTAGGAATTCCTTTTCTAGTGTAGTAGGAAGAGCGCCGGTAAGGTAAGGACTAGATATTATTATCTACCGTTAATAGGAACTTAGATTAGATAGTATAATAGGATAGAAGTAGGATTAGATAGAAATAAAATCTATTACTAAAAGATAAGATAAAGGATCGCTTAAGACTACTCAAACAAACTAAGATATAAGAGTAGTTGATTATTCTTTTATTAGTTCCTCNTAGAGAGTCTCCTCTTCTAGTAATTTAAGGCTATATTCCTAGTAGTATCCTAGTAATCTATTTCTTAGATCTAGAAATCGAGGAGAGGATTATAGTAAATATCTAGTAGATATCTAGAAGTTCTTTTACCTTACTATAGAATATACCAAAAACCTAGCTTTCTAGGGAAAAAGGTATAAGACTATAGTAGGAATTCCTTNAGATAAGATAAAAGATCCCTTAAGACTACTTAAATAAACTAAGATATAAGAGTAGTTGATTATCCTTTTCGTTAGTTCCTTGAACCCGTCGTATATATATAAAACTATAACTATATATCCCTACTATATTCTCTCCCCCCTATTATAGTTATATAGCCCCTTAATATAATATTAACTATAACGTTAACTAGTTACTACCCCTAATAAAAGAGTAAAAGGAACTAGGTTCTATAAGCCTAATACGCCCTCGCTATTATCTTCCGTAACGTCCTCGTTATCTA
>JEMP01000065.1:90603-104894 GCA_000738655.1 Venturia pyrina ICMP 11032 | reverse complement strand
GACCGACTCGTCTCTATTAACAGACCGCGTAACGTATCGAATATCCCTATCTAGTACGTTATAAATCTGNCTAACGCAATATACTATTCTATACTAGTAGTAGCGCTAATACTACTATCTTTCCCGTAGGCTACTCGGCTCGGAATAGGCTTCTAAGCTATATTAGTTCTTTCGGATAAGCCCGCCTTAGTAGAGGCGACCTCTAGCGTGCGAGCTATAGAGCTATTATCGCTCTTAATAATATTAGGGTTAGGCTCGCGTCTCTTCTAAACTTTAGGTATCTTAGAATCGTCTATTATTTTACAAGGGTTATCGAAGGTATTATTATAATAAGTAACATAATATCGTTATAGCAATCTTAAAATTAGTTAGTATAGAATTAGAAGTTCTATACGGATAGTAATAATAGTATACTAAAGGCGGCTAGATACTATATACCTACTTTCTCTATATTCTGTTTTATTAATTATTATTAGTTTAGGAGTATAAAGGTACCTATTTTCATTAATCTCTTTTTATTCCTAAGTATATAGCTACTCTTTAAGTTGTTCCGTTTCTAATTTAGTTAGTACTAGAGTATAAAGATGCTTAAAACGTCGCTTTATATATAGGTACCTTCGTTTAGTATAGTAAGCGCGAACTCGCGATCGCTCCGTCTACCGAGGTTCTCTTATAATTAGTATAATTTTCGTAAATAAAGCCCGTTTTCGCCGTCTCTAAAGGATAGGTATCCTCGCCTAGTCCCTTAGTACTAATCTTAAGCCTCTAGATCCTATCTTAGAATCGGGTTCTCATATCTTCGCTATTATCCTATATCGATATCTATAAGTTAGTAATACAGATATCTCTTAGTAAGATATAAAGAAGGATAAATAAATAGTAAAAGATACGTTACTAAGTTACTACCTCCTTACTATATATACTAACTAATATAAAGAACCTACGGTTCGATATATAGTATAATTCCCTACGGAGATTACTAAAAATATAGTAGGAAGAGCGCTAGTAAGGTAAGGACTAGATATTATTATCCGCCGTTAATAGGAACTTAGATTAGATAGTATAATAGGATAGAAGGAAGATTAGATAGGAACAAAATCTATTACTAAAAGATAAGATAAAGGATCCCTTAAGACTACTCAAGCAAACTTAGATATAAGAGTAGTTGATTATCCTTTTTATTGGTTCCTCGAACCCGTCTTATATATATAGAACTATAACTATATGTCCCTACTACATTCCCCGAATACGAAATAGATTACTAACTTTATCTACGAATATATTATTACTAGAAAGGGTATACCTCTCGAAATAGGTATAGATAGTAGGCCCGAGAATAAGCGTTTTATAATCGCCCTTCTTGATTTATTTAATATAAGGAAGATTTAGATCTTACTATATAACTTATAGGCCTAAGGCGGAATTAAACGAAGTTATTATCCTATTGTTAAAGTACTACGTAAGATAACTAATAGTAGAAGAGAGCCCTAGGTATCTCTACTACCTAGTATTCTATAGGTAGAGCGAATAACTATAAAGCGAATAATAGGAATAAGCCTAGCTAGTATAATACTTAGTAAAGAATATATCTTATCTATCGAGTTAAAGATAACTACTTAGCGTACGCTAGACTAGAACTCTATTAAGACGATAGAAGATCTTCTTACTATACGTATAAAATAGCCTAACCTAAAAGAAGGTAAGTTGCGAGAAGTAGCTACTAGGTAGTAATATATACGTTAGGAGGTAATCGACTACTAGGCGGTATCTCGCGCGTCGCGATATCGTACTTCGAAGCTTAAGGTTAGTAACCTAGTACTTCTATATAATACGAAGATAGTTTAAAACTTTAGTAATAAGTTAGAGCTTAGGTAGCTTAGGCTATATAAGATTTCGAAGGTATATATAGATAAGGATACTAGTCGTAGTATTAGAAGTTATAAACTATCTAAGCTAGACGATACGGTTACGTTTAAGAGTATATATATAAACCGTATTAGTATTTTTATTCGACGAGAAGAAGTATTATCTAATTCTAATAAACCTAAGAGTAGCGACGATAACGACGTAGAAGTATTTATTCGGATCACGAACCTAGAGGTCTTTAATTAACAAGAATGTAATATCTTCTCCGATTCCTTATCTAATAGCTTGACTATAGATAAGCTAGAGCTAGATATAGGTCTAATAGTATAGGTTACTCGCCCTATAGACTTAGATTCTATAGAGTATTAAGACTTTATCGATATTCCTCCCGATATTAACCCGGAGATTAATATAGACTAGTATTCTGACTTCGATACTAATTAGTATACTATATTCACTTATCCTAAGGTAAGGGAATAAAGAGGAAATTAAAACGTAGGAGTTTTAGGGGAATTTATTTTTATCTTCCATTTTTTATTATTATTAGAACTCTATTAAATTCTTCTTTCAATTTATATGTACGTAACCGAAGTCGAGAGCGCCGCGCCATCGCTTAGGACTATTATAGCTAGTATCTAAACGAATAAACTATTACTAGCCCTAACGTTTTCTAATAGGAGAAGCTAAGATAACTATATAGCTAATACTACTAAGATTAAAGAGTAGATCTAGGCTAATATTACTAAGGCTAGTTCCTTAATTCCTAACGTAATTAGTTCTATAGTAGGTAGCTCGATAAATCTTAATAAGGATTAGTATACGGTCGCTTACGTCGTAAGTTCTTCCTTTCGATAGTACGTAGGATTCTTACGATATTTTTTTTTATTTTCAATTCATTTTTGTTATTACTATTCTGTTTAATTCTTCTTTCGATTCGTATATACCTAGCCGAAGTCGGAAAGCTACGGTATCGCTAAGGATATTAAACCCGAGGGGGATTCTACGATACAATAGAAGAAAGAAAAACCTAGGAAGGGTATTAGTAATTTCTTATTAACCCTAAAAATACGATAGACAAGACGATGTAAGAATCTTGAAAATACGATAGATAGGATGCGTAAGAATCTTGAAAATACCATAGATAGGACGATATAACAATCTTTAAAATACAATAGATAGGATGCGTAANGGAACAAAATCTATTACTAAAAGATAAGATAAAGGATCCCTTAAGACTACTCAAGCAAACTTAGATATAAGAGTAGTTGATTATCCTTTTTATTGGTTCCTCGAACCCGTCTTATATATATAGAACTATAACTATATGTCCCTACTACATTCCCCGAATACGAAATAGATTACTAACTTTATCTACGAAAATATATTATTACTAGATAGGTATACCTCTCGAAATAGGTATAGATAGTAGGCCCGAGAATAAGCGTTTTATAATCGCCCTTCTTGATTTATTTAATATAAGGAAGATTTAGATCTTACTATATAACTTATAGGCCTAAGGCGGAATTAAACGAAGTTATTATCCTATTGTTAAAGTACTACGTAAGATAACTAATAGTAGAAGAGCTAGGCATCTCTACTACCTAGTATTCTATAGGTAGAGCGAATAACTATAAAGCGAATAATAGGAATAAGCCTAGCTAGTATAATACTTAGTAAAGAATATATCTTATCTATCGAGTTAAAGATAACTACTTAGCGTACGCTAGACTAGAACTCTATTAAGACGATAGAAGATCTTCTTACTATACGTATAAAATAGCCTAACCTAAAAGAAGGTAAGTTGCGAGAAGTAGCTACTAGGTAGTAATATATACGTTAGGAGGTAATCGACTACTAGGCGGTATCTCGCGCGTCGCGATATCGTACTTCGAAGCTTAAGGTTAGTAACCTAGTACTTCTATATAATACGAAGATAGTTTAAAACTTTAGTAATAAGTTAGAGCTTAGGTAGCTTAGGNCTACTAGGAAGCAACGTATACGCTAGGATATAATCGATTACTAGGAGGGATCTTACGCGTCGCGACGTCGTATATCGAATCTTAAGGTTAGAAATATAGTGCTTCTATATAATATAAAAATANTAGTCGTAGTATTAGAAGTTATAAACTATCTAAGCTAGACGATACGGTTACGTTTAAGAGTATATATATAAACCGTATTAGTATTTTTATTCGACGAGAAGAAGTATTATCTAATTCTAATAAACCTAAGAGTAGCGACGATAACGACGTAGAAGTATTTATTCGGATCACGAACCTAGAGGTCTTTAATTAACAAGAATGTAATATCTTCTCCGATTCCTTATCTAATAGCTTGACTATAGATAAGCTAGAGCTAGATATAGATCTAATAGTATAGGTTACTCGCCCTATAGACTTAGATTCTATAGAGTATTAAGACTTTNTAAACCTAAGAGCGATAGCGGCGATAACGTAGAGGCGTTTATTCGAATCACAAATCTAGACGGTTTTAATTAAGAAGAATATAATATATTCTCTAATTACTTATCTGATAATATAACCGTAGACGGNTTAACTAGATAGTAAAAGATTAGGTAGATCTTAGCGACGAACGACATCTAGGGCCAGCCCTAGATATCGATTCTCTAAGGCTAAGAAATACCAAGAAATTTCAAAACCTGAATNTCAAAAGTATATATATAAACCATATTCGAGTATTTATTCTAAGGGAAGAAGCGTTATCTAATTCTAATAAAACTAAGAGTAATAACAATAATAATATAGAAGTATCTATTCAAATTACGAATCTAGAGGGTTTTAATTAAGAAGAATATAAAATCTTCTCTAATTACTTATCTAATAATATGACCGCAGACGAGCCGGAGCTAGATATAGATCTAAGAGTATAAATTACTCGCCTAGTAGACTTCGACCCTATAGAGTATAAAGATTTTATCAATATTCCCCCTAATATTAACTCGGAGATTAACGTAGACTAGTATTTAGACTTCTATACCGATTAATATAACATATATACTTATCCTAAGGTAGAGGAATAAGGGAGGAAATTAATAATAGGAGTTTTTAGGGGAATTTATTTTTAATCTTAATTTATTATTATTATTACTATTCTATTGATTCTTCTTTCGATTTATATACGCTTAGCCGAAGTCGAGAGTACCGCGATATTACTAAGGACGTCGAACCTAAGGGGGAGATCTACGGTATAATAGGAGAAAGAAAAACCTAGAAAGGGTATTAGTAGTTTCTTATTAATCTTAAAAATACGATAGATAGGACGTCGTAAGAATCTTAAAAATACTATAGATAGGACGTTGTAAGAATCTTGAAAATACTATAGATAGGACGCCGTAAGAATCTTGAAAATATAATAGATAGAACGTTATAAGAATCTTGAAAATGCTNTAGTCGTCGTATAAGGAGTTATAAACTATCTAAGCTAGACGATACGGTTACGTTCAAAAGTATATATATAAACCATATTCGAGTATTTATTCTAAGGGAAGAAGCGTTATCTAATTCTAATAAAACTAAGAGTAATAACAATAATAATATAGAAGTATCTATTCAAATTACGAATCTAGAGGGTTTTAATTAAGAAGAATATAAAATCTTCTCTAATTACTTATCTAATAATATGACCGTAGACGAGCCGGAGCTAGATATAGATCTAATAGTATAAATTACTTACCCTATAGACTTCGATCCTATAGAGTATAAAGATTTTATTTACTTAAGATACTTAGCGTAGCTATATACTATCGCCTATTAACGAATAGATAATCTTAGAACGCCTTACGGCTTATATAGAGCGATATAGCTAGACTATATAAGGTTATTAGTACGGTAGAGGGTAACGAGATTAAGCGAGTAGTTTACGATAAGTACCCTAAAGACTTTAACTAGGAAGACTTCGGAGGAGTTAAGTATCCGAAGTACCTCTTACTAATTACTCTAAAATAACTTAATCGCTACTATACGCGCCCTAAGGAGATCGTATAGTATAATAATAACGACTATTTCTAAGAATATACGTTAACGTATTCTATTCCTAGCTAAGAACTATTAGGATTAGCGTATTCGTCTCCGCTTTTGTCTACTCCCTTTAATAAAGGATTAATCTACGAAGAATAATTTAATACCCCCGAAGAAATAATCAAGTCCTTCGACTAGTAGAATAAGGAAGAATTCGGAGATAGTATTACTACCTCTTATATTGCCCGCTCTAAAGGTAAGGGTAGGCAGGAAGTCCCTAAGGTATACGATAAAGATAATATAGATATTAAAATTATAAAGTTTACCTACTCTTATACTCCTACTCTTATACCCCTACGGCTACTAAGGTTCGGCTAAGTATATTACTAAAGAACCCTATAACCTACATACGTATTAGTAATATTGAATATATAGACCTTAGTAATAACTAATAAGGGTAAGAAGGTAGCTATTAAGCGCGCGTCGCTAAACGACTTTTAGATCTAGGCGAAACGTATTCTCTACGCCGCGTATCTACTTACGATATTTTCTAATACCTTTACTATAGTTAGGGGGGGTTAGGGAATCTTGAAAATGCGATAGATAGGACGATATAAGAATCTTGAAAATACGATAGATAAGATAACGAAATTGTACTTGTACGTAGACAGCTATACTGAAAATACGATAGATCAGGCAATAAAAAAGTACTTTTACGTAGATAGCGATAGACAAGATAATAAAATCGTAGCTATATATAGACAGCAGCGCTGAAAATACGATAAATAAGACAATAGAATTATAAGTATACGTAGATAGCTACGCTTCTAACTACAAACGATTTACTATCCGTTAAACATTAATAAACTGGATTATCTACTACTAGATTTTTGTAATTAGGATATATATACTTAAGTAGGCTCGATAACCTAAAGGCCTTCAACTTAATAGTAAAAGATAAGGTAGATCTTAACGATAAACGATATCTAGGGCTAGCCCCGGATGTCTATTCTCTAACGCTAAGAAATACTAAAAATTTCGAAATCTAAACGACTCCTAGGGCTAGCCTTAGTTGTTAACATCATTGGAGATCGATAATAATCTATCGCATGTATCCAACTTTTCCCAGTATCTACGAGATACCTAGGAATTAGAACTATATAAAGATTTTACGGTAAAAAGCTCCGTATAGCGAATTCCCGGCGGCAAAATCAGATATTTTGCCTGAATCGATTATAGGCCCCGATCGGGGCCTATAGCTAACACTTAGAAGTAGCTATCGTAGCATCGCGAAATATAGGACTAATATTAATAGAATAAGAAAGAGCCCATATATTATATAAAAGCTGCGCTATCTCGAGATTCAATACAAATATATCGGAGTTATATTAATTATAGAGAATTATATTGACTTTATCCTACTATTTTTCGCACGTCTTTCTTTCTATTATTTAACTTGATTCTTACTTAGCTGAGTTTTCTTCTTGATGTATGATTATAATAAACCAATAAGCGATAATAGAAAATATATAATCGTAGGTGTTCCCGCCATTTTAGTTATTCCCGTATTTCATTTCTCTTAATTGCTATTTTGGACTTTATTTGCTGTTTCCTATAATATTATAAGGAGGTATATTTATTGATAATTATCCGATCCTGATCTTTATGATCTGATCTTTAAGATCCTCTGTAGCTACTTAAGTAGGTAGACTCTCTCGCTCTCTTCTTTCTTTCTTTCTTTGCTTTATTATAACCTTCTTTTCCTATAAACCTAAGACCGACTACAATTCCGAACGAGAACTAAGACTATACGGACGCGAGCGACTAAGGTACCTATTATAGAATAAGAAACCCGAAGCTATAAGGATACGACTATAGTCTCGATACCGGTAAGAAGTATACTCGAATAAGAAATAGGCGATCCTACCTCTAGACTAGTTAGTACTAATAATACTCTTATTATTATAGGCGGAGTAAGTATTATAGATATAAATATTACTATAAGCCTTTATAGTCTATATAATTCAAGTCGATTACGTAGGACCCCGAGAAGGAGTATTAGGTATTAGATAGTATAGTACTAGGAGACCGACTCGCTTATCTTAAGAGTCTTAATTAGGAGATTAAACTACGGTCGACTTAGAATAAGATAAATTCAACGCTCTTTATCGAATATCTAAAATAGAGTAAAGACGGAGAATTTAAGCCACTTATCCTAACCGCGGAAACCCTCGAGGAACTTGAATTACGATTAAACTATTATAAATAAATACGCGATTTAAGGCTAGAAACCCGAGGCTAGGTTAAAGCTATATATTAGGCTATTCGCGATAGAAAGCGTATAGAGGATGCTTATAAAGTAGGTAAGTACTTTATTAAGTAGGATAGTAGTGTTATCTATAGACTTCTTAATAACCGATAGTCTCTACTCTTTATTAATAGACGAGATAATACTATACTATAGACTATAGAATACGAACTTAGTCGGAACCTACTTTAGGGCCTTTAAAAGTATCTTAAGTCGGTTAACGAGCTCCTAGTTTAGACCGTACTTAAGATACTTAGCGTAGCTATATACTATCGCCTCTTAACGAATAGACGATCTCGAAACGCCCTACGGCTTATATAAAGCGATATAGCTAGAGTATATAAGGTTATTAGTACGGTAGAAGGTAGCGAGATTAAGTAAGTAGTCTACGATAAGTACCCTAAAGACTTTAACTAGGAAGACTTCGGAGGAGTTAAGTATCCGAAGTACCTCTTACTAATTACTCTAAAATAACTTAATCGCTACTATACGCGCCCTAAGGAGATTGAGCGGGTAATACGAGAGGTAATATTACCGTCTCGAAACTCCTCCTTATTCTACTAGTCGAGGGTTTCTATTATTTATCTAAGGCTGTTGATTTGTTCTTCGTAGATCGATCCTATATTAGATAGGATAGACGAAAGCGTAGACGAATACGCTAATCCTAATAGTTCTTAGCTAGTAACGGAATACGTTAGTATCTCCTTAGGGCGCGTATAGTAGCGATTAAGTTGTTCTAGTATAATTAGTAGAAGGTATTTTGGATATATAACTCCTCTAAAGTCTTCCTAGTTAAAGTCTTTAGGGTACTTATCGTAGACTACTTACTTAATCTCGCTACCTTCTACCGTACTAATAACCTTATATACTCTAGCTATATCGCTTTATATAAGCCGTAGGGCGTTTCGAGATCGTCTATTCGTTAAGAGGCGATAGTATATAGCTACGCTAAGTATCTTAAGTATAACCTAAACTAGGAGCTTGTTAACTAACTTAAGATACTTTCGAAGGCCCTAAAGTAGGTTATAACGAAGTTGGTATTCTATAGTCTACGGTATAGT
The DNA here is from genome assembly GCA_000738655.1 of Venturia pyrina ICMP 11032. Lineage (NCBI taxonomy): Eukaryota > Fungi > Ascomycota > Dothideomycetes > Venturiales > Venturiaceae > Venturia > Venturia pyrina. The sequence continues at coordinate 95,682 of JEMP01000065.1, read as the reverse complement.
ATTATCCCGTCTATTAATAAAGAGTAGGGACTATTAGTTATTAAGAAGTCCGTAGATAACCCTACTTTCCTCCTTAATAAAGTACTTACCTACTTTATTAGTATCCTCTATACGCTTTATATCGTAAATAGCCTAGTATATAGCTATAACCTAGCCTCGGGTTTTCTAGCCTTAAATCGCGTATCTGTTTATAATAGATAAATTCGTGTTAAGCGCTTCCTCGAGGGTTTCCACGGTTAGGATAAGTAGCTTAAACTCTTCGTCTTTGCTCTGTTTTAGATATTTAATAAAGAGTGTTAATACTATCTTATTCTAAGTCCACCGTAGTTGAATTTCCTAACGAAAGCTCTTAAGATAAGCGATATAATCTCCTAGTACTATACTATCTAATACCTAACTCTACTTCTTAGGGTCCTATATAATCGACTTAAATTATACGGATTATAGAAGGTTTACTATATTATTTATATCCGTAACGCTTACTCTACTTATAACTATAAGAGTATTATCGGTATTAACGAGCCCGGAGATAGATTTGCCTATTTCTCGTTTAACTACGTCTCCTACTAGTACTAAGGCGGAGGTAGTATCCTTATTAGCTCGAGCTTCGGACGCTATAGTAAGCACTTTAGAAAGTTCGCGTTTATATAGTTATAGCTTCGTTCGTAATCGTAGGTACGGTTAGATATATAGGAGAAGAAGGTTATAATAAAGGAAAGAAAGAGAAATAAGAGAAAGAATCTACCTACTTAAGTAGCCGCTCCTCTAGTATTCCTACTCCTAGTATTTATAGTCCTAGCTTATTAATAGAATAAAAAATACTTAGGAAACAGTAAATACAGGCCGATAGTAGTTACTAAAGGAAATAAAATACGAAAACAACTATTATAGTAAGAACATTCCGCTAATATATTAAAGATAATAGCGAATAACTGAATAATATTAGTATTATAAGGAAAACTCTACGAAGCAAGAATGAATTTAAATAATAAAAGGAAAGATAAAAGATATACGTTCAACCGTAGGATAAAGTTAATATAATCCCCTATAGTTAATATAACTCGCTATATAAATATAGCTTAGAGATCTATCGCGTCTAAAATATATTTTCTTATCCTATTAATATTAGTACTATATTTCACGATACTACGATAGTTGCTTCTAAGAGCCTCGATATCCGGGGCTAGCCCTAGATATCGGCTAAGTCTATTTTATAGAAATTTCGCCGCCGGGAATCCGCTATACGGAACTTTTCGCCGTAAATTCTTTGCGTAGAACTAATACCTAGGTATTTCGTAGATATCTCTTTTCTAACCTGCCTACGTATAAATATAATTTCGTTGTCTTATCTATTGCATTTTTAGTACGGATACGGGTGTCTATATATAGGTATAATTTTGTCGTCTTGTCTATTATATTAAATCACGCCAACGCCTACAGGATAGATAGCATAAAAGTTCTAAGATACGACGTCCTATCTATAGCATTTTTAAGATTCTTACTGTATCCTGTCTATCATATTTTTTTCTAATTATTCTTTGATGATTATGGGAAGGATCCAAAAAGAAATTCCTATCGTGCTATAGGTCTCCCCTCGGGATCCGCGTCCTCGTCGAGATCGCGGCGCTCCCTATTAGTTAACCGTTCAAAATCGAAAGAAGAGTTAATAGAATAGTCATAATAGTAACAAATTGAAAAAAAAAAAAAAACCCCTACTACTAATTCCCTCCTCATTCCTCTGCCTCGGAATAAGTGAATATAGTATACTAATCGGTTTAAAGTCTATATACTAGTCTACGTTGATCTCCGGGTTAATATCGGGAGGTATATCGATAAAATCTTGATACTCTATAAGATCGAAGTCTATAGGGCGAATAACTTATACTATTAGGTCCGTATCTAGCTCCGGCTCGTCTAGCCGATATAATAGCCTATTCATTAATCTCTCCTATAATATATCCTTTTAATTAAAACCCTCTAGATTCGCGATTCAAATAAACGCCTCTACGTTATCGCCGCTATTGCTCTTAGGTTTATTAGAACCAGATAACCCCTCTTCCCTTAGAATAAATACTCGAATACGGTTTATTCGAGCTTAGATAGTTTATAACTCCTAATACGACGGCTAGTATCGCTATCTGAATATACCTTCGAAATCTTATATAGTCTAAGCTACCTTAATTCTAACTTATTACTAAAGCTCTAAACTATTTTCGTATTATTTAGAAGTACTAGGTTGCTAACCTTAAGCGTCGAAGATGCTGCAGCGCTGCGCATTCTATGGAGGATCATATCGATTACCTCTTAGCGTATATATTACTACCTAGTAGCTACTTCTCGTCAATTACCCTCTCTAAGGTTAAGCTGTTTCGTATATATAGTAAGAAGATCTTTAGTTATATTAATAGACTTCTAGTTTAGCCTACGCCACGTAGCTATCTTCAACTTAATAGGTAAGATATATTCTTTACCGAGTATTATTCTAGCTAGAGTTATTCCTATTATACGCTTTATAGTCGTTCGCTCCGCCTATAGAATACTAGGTAGTAGAGATACCTAGGGTTTTCTTCTACTATTAGTTATTTTACGTAGTGCTATAATAATTAGATAATAACTCTACTTTATTCCGCCTTAGGCCTATAAATTATATAGCGACATCTAAATTTTCCTCGTGTTAAATAAATAAAGAAGTACGGTTATAAAGCGCTTATTCTCTAGGCTACTATCTATACCTATTTCGAGAGGTATACCCTATCTAGTAATAATATACTCGTAAATAAAGTTAGTAATCTACTTTGTATTAGGGGAGCCTCTAAGAGCCTTAGCTTCGCTCTAACCGCTAAGTTCTTCGCGAGTATAAATAATATACTTAAAACCTTCCCTTAAAGGCATCCTAGTATAGTCTACTAACTACCGAGTACTAAGTATCTTACTACGGATTTTTATTATATTCAAACCCTTATTAATCTTATTTTTATCGTTCTTCTAATAAGTCTTGTAACCCTTAACCTATACGATAACGTCTTTATAATATCCCTCCTAAAAGTATTACTACCTAACTAATTCTATGGTTGCTTCTCGACCTTTATAACTATATTTATTATAAAGGCGCTCTATAATCTCCTCTCGCTCCGTTGCTTTATCGATAACGCGCCGATATAGTAATCCTCGTATACCGCGGCGGAAAAGCTGCCGATAAAGGACTAGGAAGTTAAGTACCTTCTTTCTAATATCGTAGTACTCCTTAGCGGAGGAGTAAAGCGATAGCTTCTTTAGTATTATTAGGTAATCCGTAATTATATAATATTCGTTAGTATAGGTTCTATCTAGTCCTTACTATCTCCGTTTCTTTTATAAAGAAGGCTCGGTCTCGCTATTCTATTTAGTATTAGATCTATCGACATAACTTTCGGCTAGGGAGTCTTAAGATCCTAGATAGTCCGTTATATAGTAACCGTTAGGACCCGAAAGCGAACAAATCCGAGGACTAGTATAAGTAATTATACTAAGATCGGAAGCTATAAAGTCGTCGATATTAAAGTTAGGAACTAGGGGAATATCCTAGACAGGGATATCTTCGTACTATTAAGATAGCCTATTAGTAACTATATTCTTTATCCCTTTAACGTATCGGATTTTAAAATTCTATATTACTATCTACGTAAGCTACCTCGTTATAAGTACTCTAGTAATATTAGATAATATTCTATTAATCTAATAGATTAGAGTCCTAGTATCTGCTTCGACTATAAAGTACGTACCCTATAAGTAAATCTTGAACTCTTTAAACGTATTTAATAGCGCTCGATATTCTAACTTAAGAGTATCGTACTTCCTTTTAGTGCTTTAGTAAGAGTAGTCTATAATCGAGTTATTACCTCCCTCTAAGTATCTCCCTATACGAAGTGTACGTCCTTCTTAAATAGGAAGAAGATAGGCTATGTAATTATCGCAAAATCTCGAATATAAATACGATAATATACGTAGATACTAATAAATACTCTTCCTAATTTTAACGATCTCGGTTCTGCGTAGTTTATAATTACCGCTGCCTTAGACTTATTAGGGCGGCGACTATATTTATTATACTAGTATCTAATAATATAAAGACCTCTTATATAAATATTAAGCTTCTTACCTAAGACTATTACTTTCGCGCGCTTAATATCTACTAGTAGAGTTTTAAGATTTCTAATATATTTAAGAACGTTCCTTCGAACTTATAGTAGCTTACTTATCTCGTCTCCGTAATCCTTTTCTAACTTATTAAGAATATTATCAACGTAGACATTACTCGTATGAATCTAATACCGAATAATTATCTTTATAATCCTATAAAATTCAGTAACTGAGTTCGTAGCGCCCTAAGGTAGAGTCGTTATACAGTAAAGTCCGAAAGGGTATTAGAATACTATTATATCTCTACTCTCTTCGGTAAGTTTAAGTTCATTGTACCCTAAGAAAAGATTAGCTAATAAGATATAAGGATATCTAGTAAAAGAATCTACGAACTCGTCCGTAGACGGAGAGTATTAGTATCTCGGATTATAATACTATTATAACTCGTTATACTATTAATTAATAGGTGGCTAGAATAAGAATTATAAGAAGTATAAGAATAGATTAATATTAAAGATTATCTCTAAGGTTCCCTCTACTGCGAGGAACCTGCGATCTATATATATATAGATTATATAATTATAATTACCTAATCCCCTTCCTAAACTCTCTTTCTTAGAGGAATAATCCTAAACCTTATTATAATTACCTCCTCCCCTAAGAGGGCGTCCTCGTACTCGAGGCGACTATAAACCGCGTATATATAGGCTAGTACGTATATACGTTATCTAGACCCTTAGCTATAAATCCGGGGAAAACTAAAACTCTAAAATTCCTAGGAATTTCCTAATATTAGGATCTATCGTAAACCTAACGTGAACATTATATATCGTAATATAATAATATACGCGCGGCGTACGCGCCTATATAGAATCTTATAGAAGTATTCCTAGAATTAAAATAAACTCGTCTACTTCTTCCTTTCTCTTCGTAATAATATTATTATATTCTCGCTAGTAT
>JEMP01000065.1:783-75977 GCA_000738655.1 Venturia pyrina ICMP 11032 | reverse complement strand
CGATAGATAGGACGCCGTAAGAATCTTAAAAACGCGATAGATAGGATGCCGTAAGAATCTTGAAAATGCTACGAATAGGATAATAAAATTTTACCTATATATAGATATCCGTATCCGTACTAAAAATAAAATAGATAAGATAATAAAATTGTATCCGTACGTAGATAGTTGCGCTTCTAGTAGCAAACAAATTACTATCCGTTTAAGCGCTAATAAATTAGATTATCTGCTACTATGATTTAATAATTATAGGATTCATAATTAAAATACGAATACTTAAAAAGAGTCTCGATAACTTAAAGGCCTTTAACTAGATAGTAAGAGATTAGGTAGATCTTAGCGACGAACGATATCTAGGGCTAGCCCTAGATGTCGATTCTCTAACGCTAAGAAATTTTAAGAAATTTTAAAACCTTAACACTCCCGGGGCTAGCCCCGGATGTCGATTTTCTAATAATAGCGATAGAGATACTAAGAAATTTCGACGTTAGAAAAACCCGAGACCGACCTTAGAAGTTAAGCAGTAACCTCTAGCTATTATTAGATAGTATAAGTAGGTTAGAAAAGAGATATCTACGAAATACCTAGGTATTAATTCTACGTAAAGAATTTGCGACAAAAAGTTCCGTATAGCGGATTCCCGGCGGCGAAATTTCTATAAAACGGACTTAGCCGATATCTAGGGCTAGCCCCGGATACCGAGGCTTTCGGAGGCAACTATTATAGTATTATAGAATACCGTACCGATATTAATAGGATAAGAAAATATGTTTTCGATACGCTAGATCTCTAAGCTATATTTATATAGCGAGTTATATTAACCGTAGGAGATTATATTAAATTCGTCCTACGGTTTAACGTATAACTTATATTTTTTCCTTTTATTATTTGATTTGGTTCTTGCTTCGTAGAGTTTTCCTTATAATACTAATATTATTTAGTTATTCGCTGTTATCTTTTATATATTAGTAGAATGTTCTTACTATAATAGTTGTTTTCGTATTTCATTTCCTTTAGTTACTACTATTAGCCTGTATTTGCTATTTCCTAAGTATTTTTCATTCTATTAATAAGCTAGGACTATAAATATTAGGAATAGGAATACTAGAGGAGCGGCTACTTAAATAGGTAGACTCTTTCTCTTATTTCTCTTTCTTTCCTTTATTATAACTTTCTCCTCCTATATACCTAGCCGTACCTATAATTACGAACGAAGCTATAACTATATAAACGTAAACAATCTAAAGTACTTACTATAGCGTCCGAAGCTCGAGCTAACGAGGATACTACCTCTACCTTAGTACTAGTAGGAGACGTAGTTAAGCGAGAAATAGGCAAATCTATCCCCGGACTAGTTAATACCGATAATACTCTTATAGTTATAAGCGGAGTAAGCGTTATAGATATAAATAATACGGTAAACCTTCTATAATCCGTATAATTTAAGTCGATTATATAGGACCCCGAGAAATAGAGATAGGTATTAGATAGTATAGTACTAGGAGATCGTATCGCTTATCTTAAGAGCCTTCGTTAGGAAATTAAACTACGGTTAACTTAGAATAAGATAGTTTTAACGCTTTTTATTAAATATCTAAAATAGAGTAAAGACGAAGAGTTTAAGCTACTTATCCTAACCGCGGAAACCCTAGAGGAAGCGCTTAATACTAATTTATCTATTATAAATAAATACGCGATTTAAGGCTAGAAAACCCGAGGATAGGTTATAGCTATATACTAGGCTATTCGCGATATAAAGCGTGTAGAGGATGCTAATAAAGTAGGTAAGTACTTTATTAAGTAAGATAGTAGGGTTATCTATAGACTTCTTAATAACCGATAGTCCCCGCTCTTTATTAATAGACGGGATGATACTATACCGTAAACTATAGAATACGAACTTAGTCGTAACCTACTTTAGGGCCTTTAAAAGTATCTTAAGTCGGTTAGTAAGCTTCTACGATAAGTACCCTAAAGACTTTAACTAGGAAGACTTTAGAGGAGTTAAGTACCCGAAATACTTCTTACCGATTATACTAGAACAACTTACTCGCTACTATACGCGCCCTAAGGAGATTATATAGTATAATAACGACGACTATTTCTAAGAACGTATACTAGCGCATTCCGTTAACGGCTAAAAACCGTTAGGATCGGCGTATTTATCTACGCTTTCGTTTATCCTATCTAATATAGGATCGATCTACGAAGAACAAATTAACGCCCTTAGATAAATAATAGAGACCTTCGACTAGTAGAATAAGGAGGAGTTCGGAGATAGTAATATTACCTCTCGTATTACCCGCTCTAAAGGTAAAGGTAGATAGGAAGACCTCGAAGTATACGACGAAGATAATATAGATATTAAAATTATAAAGTTTACCTACTCTTACACCCCCGCTACTACTAAGGCTCGGCTAAGTACTATGCTAAAGAACCCTATAACCTAGATACGTATTAGTAATATCGGATATATAGACCTAAGCATTAATAGTAAGAAGGTATCTATTAAGCGTACGTTACTAAACGACTTTTACAATCTTACTAAAGCGATTACTATTATTAAGGATAGTATATATCCTAACTACCTAAGATATATAATCGGACAGGTAGTACTTTAGATATAAGTAGGCGATATATCTATTCTTACTAAGCGCTTAATAGAATAGGTAGGCTGCTCGAATCCTATTAAGTTTATAACCTCTCGCGATAAGTTCGAGTAGTTTCGCCTAGGCAATCGCCCGACTATTTACTCCGACTATATTAGCCTTTATACTTACAAGCTAATCAACGTTAACGTTTTTAAGCGACTTAAATAAGCGTACGGAACTAGTCTAAGGCAGCCTAACGATATATAGGGAGACTAATAATAACTATACCTAGTACGTTCCGATAATAAATAAGATAGAAAATTTATAGGTATAGTAGGATATAAATAGACTCGCCGGCGTTTTACTAAGTAACGGTAATATTATGAAGATCCTTCTTAAGATATAGAACGAGAAGTATATCGAAAGGTTTAGAGTAGACTTCTAGCGCTAAGTAACGAAGGACTATACTATCCGTATTACCTATCCTTTAAACTTCTATAGATCCGTAGGAAAGGCAGATAGCGTTCGTCTAACTATATTACCCTAGTACTACGGTATTAAGGTTGATTATTTAATACTCGAGATTCCTAAGGGCGGTACTTAGGAAGAGCTTACTAAGGCTTACCGCGATCTCTAGGTCGGACTAGCGTCTCTATCTAGTTACTCTATTAACTAAAGCAAACTACTATATCCGTTTCCCGTATATATTACCCTATATTCTATCGAACTAATCGTATAAGTACTAATTAGCCGTCTCCGATAGGATAACTACGACGTTATAAAGTAAGTTTAAATAATTACTACGGATAATTACTACTTTAAGAATATTATTAATAAGTAAGAGACTAAGATAAAGAACTTAGTTACTACTAAGTTCGCTATATTCGTTAAATAGGAGATCTATTACTTTGGCGAAGTAAGTTTCTTTGTATATTGCTTCCGCGATAGTAATACTAAGGAAAAGCCGGAGTAATACTTTATATCTAGATATAACTAGCGTGATCTTAAGGAGGTACTTAATGATATTCCTACTGATAGCGATAGCGAGGTAGATAACGAGGACGTTACGGAAGATAATAGCGAGGGCGTATTAGGCTTATAGAACCTATTTCCTTTTACTCTTTTATTAGAGGTAGTAACTAGTTAACGTTATAGTTAATATTATACTAAGGGGCGACTAAACTATAATCGGGGGGAGAGAATATGGTAGGGATATATAGTTATAGTTCTATATATATAAGACGGGTTCGAGGAACTAATAATAGAGAACAACTAACTACTCTTATATCTTATTTTGTTTAAGTAGTCTTAAGGGATCTTTCATCTTATCTTTTAGTAATAGATTTTTTTTCTATCTAATCTTCCTTCTATCCTATCTTACTATTTAATCTGAGTTCCTATTAACGGTAGATAATAATATCTAGTCTTTACCTTACCGGCGCTCTTCCTACTATAGCGTACTAACGACTCGATACTCAACGCGTCTGGCGCGTCCTAAATATTAAATAAAACTTATAGTAGTCCTTGTTTATTATCTTACCTTATTATAATAGCACCTAGTCTAATAAACGCGGAAGAATCTCTAGGTTTAATTATTCCTTAATCTAGTTTTCCGTATCAAATTCCTTATTACTAGAGGATTTATCACTAGAACTAGTCTAGTAATCTTTAGGCTCCTAAGCTATATTATCTTTATCGGATACTTCTTTAACTTTGGTATATCTTAACTAACGAACTACTATATTATAGTTATAATTAGTTAACCTAGCGTCCTACTAGACCGACTCGTCTTTATTAATAGATCGCGTAATGTAACAAACAGCCCAATCCGGAATATTAAAAGTCTATAGAGAGGAGCGTAGAGAGAAGGGCTATCCTAGGATAATAGGCTACGAACACCTTAATAAAACCATAAAGAGCGTTCTATTATAAGAGAAAGGAGCGTCCGTAATACGAATACTAGTATATATCTAACTAATAAGACCGATGTTGTAACTATAGGTAGTAGTTAGGTTATTCCTAATAGCTTACTACTTAGGGTTATTAAAACTACTAATAGGAAGGCCTAAAGCCTTTATAGTAGTAGCGCTTATTACGGTAACTTCCGTACTAGTGTTAATTATTCCGTCTCGAGATACCTCTCTAACTGAGACTTTTATAACTAGTAAACTAGCAAATATACGATACTTACGATTAGCGCGATCTATACTATAACTATATATAAAGTAATAAGATTAATACTAATCTTAGTATCTTCTGTTAGAATACGGGTATCTACAGAACTAGAGATATTTATACTATTAAAATTGAAAGGAAGACCCTTAGCTCTCTTTTTCTTAAGCTACTTCTATAACTTCGCTACTTTCTTTTCTACCTTTAATACTTTCGTAGCTTTTATAGTAGGCTCGATTATTTATATAACTTTATTAGGAAGGCGTTTAAATATAAAGTTATTTAGGTAAAGTATAAGTATAGGAAGCTCCTAGAAGGTAAATATATAATCGCCGTTTAGTATAACTCGTAGAATAACTTCAAGCTCTAAATCTCGCTTCGGAATAGCAGCGATTAGTTACTTAAAAGTTAGGTTACTATTCCTAGCCTTCTTTATAGGAGCGCCTTTTAGCTAAATTCCTTATATAGTTTTATCCTTACTAACCTCTACTATTAACTCATCTTTAGTCTAAGTAGGACTGCCGTTTCCGTTATTAACTATTTCCTAAAACTATCCTAGAATAGTATACTTCACCCTAGTTGACTTAGTTACTAGCTTTAGAGTCGGCTTTATAATCTTCGAAGGGGCCTTACTAGGAAGGTTTATAGTAACCTTAGTAGGCTCCTTATTAGCCTTCCTAGGCCTTTAAACTACGGAATAACGTTTCTAGGCTTATTATACTTTATAATTCAGCTACCTACCTAGTTAACTTCCTATTTATCTTTATCGATAAACTTACTGTTATACGTATCCCTACTATTTAGAGACTACTAAACCTAAATAGTAGAAATACTATTCCTAGCTTTAGCTTTTCGCTTCTTTATATATTCGTGTAATCTAGTTAGACTAGCGTTTAATAGTATTTAGGAGAAGCCCTCTAATCTTTTCTCCAGGATTCCTTATACTACCCTAATATAGTCTACGCTCCTTACGGGTCTTACTATCACGCTTATAGTATATAATACTAGCCTAAAGGAAGTCCCCTAAGTAACCGTTAAGTTAAAATACTATCTTGCTAGGTATACTATATCCTAAGTAAGCGCGTTTAAAAGGTGATATACTAGTATTAGGGTTTGAAGATAGCGGTATTTTTACAGGATTCGGCACTCTTATAGGTATAGTCGAACTTATATTACCGGTTCTCTACGTATTAGGGGGAGTCGAGTATCGAGACCTAGATTAGTTAATACCGGATAGGCTAGCTACGGATATAATAGAGGACTAGTAAGTATACTAATAACTCAGTAGTTTAAAGTTCCTCTAAACGTAATTAGTAGCTAAGGTGTACTATATACCGCTTAAACGTATCTTCGTAAAGATAGGAATATAAAAGTAGTATAAGGTATTATAAGCGGCCTGCCTACTAATACTACTTATATATATATTCTTAAAAGCCTCTAATGAGGACTAATTGAGTCTAGAAGTAGGAGGAAGAGGTATCTTACTACTTATAAGGTTTTGATTTCGTTTAGTAATAGATTTGTCAGCAATACGCTCTAGGACCTTATTACCGATAGAGCTAGTTATATCTCTATATCTTATTACTATTAATAATACGCTCTACTTCCTTAATAATATCTTTAATATTCTCGTAGGAGCGACTAGAGGTAGCCTTTATTAGATACTTTAAGTTAACTTACTATTTAATATTTATAGGAAGCCTTTATATAAAGGCTTTAGTATAGGAAGTCTTCGTAGGATCGCCGTTCTTATATATAGTAGGCTAATAAACTTTAAACTCCTTAAGGAAGCCCTTAGGTTTAAGAATACCCTTCTTACTTTTACGGGTAATCTCCTTAAGATAAGTAAGAGTCTCCTTCTTCTAGCGCTTATCCTATATTATATACTCCTCTCGGAATAAGGTTTTAACTAAGTCCTAGTTGTATTACTCCTATCTATCGAGACTTCGGATATCTTTATAAATATCGGTATAATAGTTGATTATTAGTCCTCGGTACTTCTAAATATCCATTTTAATTTCGAATACCTCGTACTATTCCTCTAATCGGATAAGGAAAGTAGACGTATTCTTCCTACTAAAGACGTAACTATAAGGAAGAATTAGATTCTTAGGGTTATAATAAACTTAGCACGTACTACTCTAAGTATAGTTTATTATAGTAAGGATATCCTTATAACTAAACTAGGTACGTTCTAATATAATACACTATACTATACTAGTAGAGGTACTAGTACTATTATCTTTCCTATTAGCTATATAGCTAGAAATAGGCTTCTTACTAGTATTAGTTCTATTAGATAAGTCCGCCTTGGTAGAGGTAATATTAGGGACTAAGACTTTTAATAATAAGTAGCTACTAACTAGGAAAGAGTACCTACGCGAGAAAATATACGGTTTCGTACCTTAGCGCTAATAAAAAAAAATTATATAATACTCCTAAAGTTAGCTAAGATAAAAAATAAGCTAGGGTAAAGCTTTTACCTTTGAAAATTCAAGTTTTTCTATGTATTACTCTACGTATAATACCTTTGGACCTGATAACTACTTTAGAGACTAGTATATATCTATAATATAGCGTATTAAAATATCTAGTAATTATGTCTAGTAGTTATTTAGTAATCTTCGAAAATACCTACTTCCCTATAGTCAACTAGCTATAACAAGTTTCCTAGTAATTATAATTTTATAGTAAGCTATAATATAGCTCTTATATATAGTTTGTACTAAATAATTAAGTTTCAAAATCTCTAGTCTACGACGTAGGTATAGGGAGGTATAGGAAGATTATATATTTCTAAAATTCTTTTCCCTTTAATCTATTTCCTTAATAACTTTTAAATAAAATAGCGTTAGCCTTAAATAGCATACTTTTAAATTCCTCGCGTTTTTCTTATTTAGAGAAATATTTAATATGACGATATTAGCAACTTTTCTTGCTAAGCTCGAGAATCTTTTTTTAAATCCTAGTTTCCCTACTTATTATAAGTACTATATATATAAAACTAATCGAATCTAGCTGGCCTTTCTTTAGCCTATCTAGAAACCTAAAAAATTATAAAATATATATAATTTCTATATTTTAGAGTATTCCTAGGACTCCTACTACTCCTAGACTAGTATTTCTAGAGTATTCCTAGGACTCTTAGAGTATTCCTAGTACTCCTATAACTCCTAGAGTGTTCCTATAACTCTTACGACTTCTAGAGTATTTCTAGAGCATTGCTAGTGCACTTTTTCCGTCGAAGAAGACCTTAGTAAGTACTAAAGGTAATATTATAGATAAACTAAGTAAACTAAAGATATAAAGAGAGATAAAAAGTATAGTCCTTATAGTTGTTTATAGAAACTATACGGAAACGCTCGGTCTAACCGTCTACTAGCCTATATGTATTATATCCCTTCTCTAGACCTAAGGGTCCTAGCCCCTAATTATAACACGACCTTATCCGTACTACTAAGCTAAAGACCTACCCTATTAGAGTAAGTCGGGTTTTTCTTAGTAAAGTTTTAATAGAAACCTTAATAACTTTTAATCTACTATGAAAATGTTAATCTTTCAATAGACTATAATAATCTCTAGGTTATTCTCAATCTTTGAAGAATAATATATATATAAATATATAAATACATCTATATCTATTTATATTAGTAACTAAAAATCACGTAGAAAACCTATTTAGCGCGAATAGGGCGGGCTATCTATTACTTCTATAACCTACCCTTTAACCTACCCCTAGTCGCCCTAACCTACCCCGTTGGGGAGCCTAGCCCTTAGGTTAGTTCTATGAATTCTTAAGGAGGCTTATAGAACTTTTTAGAAGATAGAGTTCAAATAAATATATATATAGTCCTATTTGTGCGCGGGCTTCGCTCCTTTTAAAATAAGTCTTTAAAACTTCTAGGTTAGTTAGGCTCCGGCTACGTCTAGATAGACGATCTTTCTTATTCTAGAATAGCCTCGTAAGGAAGAAATTAAGAATAGTAAGAAAGAGGTTTATAATATTTAACTTCTTACGAGTATACGTATTTCCTAATATATATTACCGTCGTACGTAGATTTATAGGTACCCTATATTCTTAAGACTCTAATCTAGTTTAAGCTTAAGCGAAACAAATACGAAGGTATTATTATAGTCGTAGATTATANTACTATATAGGCTGTAATATAGATACCTTAGGCCGAGGTTAGGGCTACGTAACGCTTTAAAGCACGGGCTACAACTACGCAATATTAGGATTTCAAGAGCAAAAGAATTTCATATTACTAAGGATATTTATCTAGTTAATAAATATATCTTTTTTTTAATATATCGAAAGATCCTATAAAAACTTAGACTTTTAACTTATTCTATTTTTCGATTTCGCCTTTGCCGAGCGGGCGTAAGTCTACGAAGGTGCGTATAGTGTTAGTACGATTTTTAATACTAAGATTTTCGACTTTTGAGGTGTCGTGGCTGGGTAAGAAGGGAAGGTGTTTATAGAAGTTTGATAATACGATCCTCGTTATTATAGATTACTTTTCTAAAATAGCTTTATATTTCCTAGTAAAGAAAATAATTACTACTATCTAAAATATAGACGTACTCCTTAAATACGTCTTCTGAAGGTTTAGCTTTCTAGATAGGATAGTCTCTAATTATAAGCTAAGATTTTCTTCGAAATTCTAGTTAGAGTACTATTTCGACGCGAAGGTTAAGCGTAGGCTAAGTACAGCCTTCTATCTATAGATAGATAGATAGACTAAGAGATAAAATTAGATATTTTAAGAATACTTAAGAGTATTCTATTCTAAGTAATAGGTAGAGTAGGTAAAGCGCTTAGTAATCGTAGAGCTTATATATAATAATAGCTACTGTAATAATTTAAATATACTACTACTCTATAATATTCTTAGGTATTACCCTAAGATGAGTTTTGATACTAGGGATAGTACCTTCAAAGGGGAGGTACTAGTAGTAAGAGAGTAAATCAAACGGATTTACGTCGTACGTAGAGAGCTAGAATAGCGCCTACGAAAGTATCCAAAGATTAAGCTAAGTACTATGATTAGAACTATTAGCTAATAAAGGTTAATAAGAATAGTTTAGTATTAATATTAATAAAGAACTTACGTCTAAAGAGTATAAGGAGGGAGCTATTGCCTTATACTNAACTCCTATAGTCCCTAATACTAGAGCTAAAGGCTCTAAGTCCGCCTCTTATACCTAAAGTAATAATACCTATACTTACTATAGTAGAGGACGCGTAAGTCGCGCTTTCGGGTATAATATTACTACTATTACCTAGTACCGATACGCTTCGTCCTATTCCGGGCTAGAATACGCTATAAACGGCTACTACGAGCTCGAGTACTAGCGTTATACTATAGCTAAGTCTAGCCGTAACTCTCCTAACGTAAGATCTGCGATCGATCCTAACTTAATATAAGACGGATAAAGAGAAGATAAATACGCTTATAGAGTACTATAATAGCCCTATAGGTGGTTATTTCGGCGAATATAGGACTTTCGCGAAACTTTAGAGGAAGTATAATTAGGACGGTATAAGGAAGGATATAATCGACTAGATATATAACTATCTACGCTTTAAATAGTTAAAACCGGCTAAGTATACTCTATATAGCTTACTGAACCCTCTTCCGATTCTAGACGGGCTATAGAAGGGAGGAATATTCGATTTTATAACGGAACTACCTCCTAGTAAGTTTATAGGGGTCGTCTTTAATCAGATCCTTATTATAGTATACTATTCTTCTAAAATAGCCTATTATATACCTTTTAGGTCCGATTAGGGTGCAGCCGTACTAGTAGAAGTATAGATAAAAGACGTAATTAGGTTATATAGTATCCCTAAAAAGATTCCCTCCGATAGAGGCTAAATTATAAACTTAGTATACTAGGATACCTTCTATTACTACTTATAGGTACGAAGGATCCTTACCTTAGCCTATTACCCCTAAAAAGACGGATAAATAGAGAGATTAAACTAAACTTCAGAATAATACCTAAGAATCTTCGATTCCCTAGAATAAGATAACTAGGCGTAGTAGATCTATATAGTAGAGTTCGTATATAATGATAGTAAGTACGCTATTACTAGGTTTACCTTATTTAAAAGCAACGTAGGTATTCTGCCTTAGCCGCTAGACNCCTATAGGCCTTCAAGTATATAGAATCCATATACTAAGTAGTACTAGAATATATTATATATTTTATACCTCCTTACTAGAGCCTTACTACTACTATGAAGGTAAGTAGGAAGGAGAAGAAGAATAGGAAGTAGAAAAGGTACTTACGAAAAGTAAGTAATAAGGTACTATATAGTACCAAAGTACGCTAGAAGGACTAGGGTCTAGAATATAATTCATAGGAACTAGAATAGAATATTAAGAACACCTAAGAAGTAGTCCGCGTATATAAGGAGCGTAGAAAGCGTAACCGTAGTACGTAATAGAGATAAGCTAATACCGTTACACCTCTATACTAGAGGACTATAACAAGAATTAACTTTATCTCTTATATAAGCTACGGCCAGAAAACTATAAATCTCGCGTAGTATATATAAAGATAGTATACTAGACGCAGGTAAGCGGACGGTTAAGGCTAAATAGTAAACCTTAGAAGGTTTAGATTATTAGAAGAAGGTAGAGAGTAGATAGTAAAGTATACTAGAGCTACTATCAAGTCTCTAGCTAAGTACTAGCTCTTTAATAGTATAGAAAAGTATATAAAGATTATAAGTATAATATAGGTATATTATAGGAGAAGAGAAGTCGATTAATTGACTTATAGCTTAGGAGGCCTAAGGATATTATCTACCTAAAAAGTTACTAAAGATGAATCCCCCTATCTCTACCTGCTAGATAAACCTCAAGCGTAGGTAATATGTAGATTAACCTTATAATAAATACCCCTACTCTAAGCCCTCTAACTTACTCTCTAAAGGAGCAAATGGAGGCTAACTATTCTATTATATAGTTAGTATAAGCATCGCGTATAAAGAGCGTAGGATATATACTACTAAGTAAAATAAGTCTACTATATTCTCTATAGCTATATAAATAGCCCCTATCTCCTTTAGTAGTAGTACGCTAACTTCTACTATACTCTTCGGCTTTAAGGAGCCGCTAAAGCGGTCTCCTAAAACCTTTAGTACCTTTATTTGCTTATTAGCGACGGTAAGGCGCTCGGTAAGCGTAAGTAATACCTTATTATCTATCTTATTTTCTATCTTATATCTAATAGTATTAATATCCTTACAATACTTAATAGGAATCTATATAGGATTAGTAGGCGCGATAGCTATAACTAATAGGTAAGTACTTATATTAACGTAGGCCTTACGTATAGTAGTACAACATATATACTTACTAGTATCTATCTTATTATAATTAGCGCGTAGCGCGGTACTAACCTTAAGTCCGTAGTACGTACAGCGAACGTAGTAGCGCTTAGTAAGAGGCTCTAGGGCTTAGTAGGAGCGTTTAGGTAGGGGAGTCGCTAGCTTACCGGTAATAGCGCGCTTAGGAGCTATAGTAGGTAAGGGTATAAGGCGTAGGGTAGTTATATAATAAAGAGAGTAGCTAGGGATAAGGTAGTAAGTTCTATAATATTATTATTATAAAGAGAAAGCAGATAGTGACTAAGTTTTATTTTATTTATTAGGAAGATTCTATTAGATTTTATAGAGATACGTACGCAACGCGCACGCGTATATATAGTTACGTAAATTATTCACTCCCGAGTTATAATAGAATTCCTAGAACTCTTATACCTTAGATTTCTTAGGGTCTAGAAAGTTAGGGTCCAGAATACGCCTATAGGTATAGGAGGTAATATATAGGCTTTCTATATACGCCTTAAGTACAAGGACGTACTCCTAGGTAGGGAGGTAATTATAATAAGATTAAGGATATTTCCTTTAAGGGAGAAGAGTTAATAAGGAAATTAGGTAATAGGGAGTTATACAACCTATACCTATAGGTCGCCGGCTCCTTGTAGAGGAGGAACGTCAGAGATTATCTTTAACATTAATCTATTCTCACGTTTCCTTTTAGTAGATATAAGTCTATATAAACTATAAGAGGTGAAGGAGGAAAATCGAGTTATTTAAGATTTTAGGAGACTAAAGCTATAATAACGAAGGCTTTATCTACTCTATTAGATATAGCAAGTATCTCTAAGGCGAGTACGCTTCTAGTTACTCTTTTAGCCTTAGTAGAAGACTAGTAAGATATGTTCTCTTTTAGTTAAAAGATAAATTATCCCTAAGGTGTTTAGTTCTAAGTATAGTAGGAGAACCTGTCGATCTAGAAAGATCCTTATTATTTGCAACAGAGTAGTTAATGAAGATATATAGGCGTGCTTAAGAGAAATAGAATAGTATAAAAGTTAAACCTTTTAAAAGGTTTTCTTTTCACTAAAGAAGTCTCTTATTTTATACCTTTATATCTTTAATCACTAGATCCTGTCTCTACATAGGGAGAGAAAGGTTGAAAGCCACTTCTAGTTAATAAATTAACGTAATATATACTTCTCTAGTATGTCATTAAACGTAGCTTTCCTTGAGGTTTAACACCTTAAGATTGATAGTAAAAAGCCTTTTAACTTAGCTCCTCTATACTATTACTAGGTATATATTGTGCTAGGAAAGGATATAACCGTTAAAAATTAATTTCTCCTAGCAGGAAAGGATCTTAAGAGGTTTTATAAGAAAATTTGCGATTACTCTTTACTATTCTTCTTACTCTTTGAATTTGTTATGATAGAGAGTTAGAGTGTTATTAGCTTATATACTAATAGTACTATATATACCTAAATTTACGCTAGTTTACAGGGCCGAAAGGTATAGACTATAAATAGACCTCGTTATATTAAGATTCGTTTTATAGCAATTCTAGTATATGTTGAACTAGTATAATCTAGCCCTAGGAATACTATAAAGAGGAGAATTTATTTCTATAATAGTATCCTTTAGGTAGCGTTGTTCAAGCTCTTTCAGGAGGTAGATATATATAGTCCTATTTGAAGGAGTTTTCGATTAAATATACACCCGAGAAATATCTCTTAAGTATAGAGAGAACTTAGTTTTAGTACTT
This sequence comes from Venturia pyrina ICMP 11032, assembly GCA_000738655.1. NCBI lineage: Eukaryota > Fungi > Ascomycota > Dothideomycetes > Venturiales > Venturiaceae > Venturia > Venturia pyrina. Next base: position 62,115 of record JEMP01000065.1, on the reverse strand, counting down.
CTAACCTAATGAATAGAAGGAGAAAGAAGATATATAGCAATTATAAGAATAATTTATGAACTTGCTTATTGATTAGTTAATAACTACTATATAATAGGTTCTTTTCCTATATTATTAACTCCCTCGACTATAACTCTTAAGTTTTCTCTTAGCTAGTTAGTTCCTTTTCCTTTAATCTCTATTACTATTCTAGAGCCGTAAATGCGTAAGTCGGTAATAGGTTTCTAAATAAACCTTCTTACTCCTCCTAAAATTAAACCTTCCATCTCTTCTTCATTAGAAATTTGCTAAGGGGGGTAAGTAGAAGGTAGGTTTTCTTATTATCTTAGCTCTAGGTATAGCTCGCAGTCAATTTTCTCTTTTAAGATAGGAACTACTATTTAAACGGAGAATAGAAAGTCTAGTAGTTACTATATTTACGGCGCTCTCCTCTTATTTACTATAGTTAAAAATTTACTATAGTTAAATGACTATTTATCCGTTTATTCCAGCTATTTATTCCCTAGATATACCTAAAGACATAGTAGGAAGTAGTATAGAACCTATAGGTTCTAAGGATTTCGAGAAGCTGTACTATTATTATTATCTAGCGACAAATAAGAAAGTTAGTTTTCTAAGTCGCTCTATTATGTAATCACGTATATAGGGCTTCTGTCAAATCTTTTAATACTTATTGATTAAAAAACGACGTCTCTATTATGAATATAGATAGTAAAGTTATTATTTTCCATCTATACTAAAACCTGACTACTAATAAGTATAGATTTAGATATAAGGGGGACTAGACTATTTCGTTATAAAAGGGGTAAAGAAACCTACTCCTTAGCATACATTTTACGTAGCTCTTTTATTGCTCTTTCCACCGTAGTAGCTCTCTATATCGTAGTTCTTAAAGGAGGGTAAGATCCTAAGATCTTAGGGAAGGCACTTAAAACTAGGAGGGAAGGAACTAGTATATTAGATCCTATAGTATTATAAATAGCTTATTTAGCTAGTTAAAGGCACTTTTTCTTTATTTTAGAAAGGATTTCCTATCGAAAGATTGAATTTATGTATTATAAGATAGTAAGGTATCTTTCTACCTTACTAATATCATAATAAGCTTTAAATACTACTTCTTTTACTCAAATATTAAGTATACTTAAGGATGTATAAAATTCTACGGAGGTAAAGATAGTTCCTATATCTATTATAATATTATTTAGAGGACCTAGATAGATATCAATCTAAGATACTCGAACTACGTCATAAAGTTTGCTAGTAGTATAACTTTTTAAGAAACGTAAAGCTATAAAAGTAGTCAAAGTATCTATAATATATAGAATAGGTTGTTTATTGAGGAAGAAAATATCTATAATCATCTAGCTATCAAAGATAGTATTATCTATTTGTAAAAACTTCAATCTCTATACAGATTTTCCGTTCAACTAGTAGATTTTGTATATGCTTAAAATTTTATGAATACCCTTAGTATCTATATTTTCTAGTCTTACCCTAGATAGGACTATTATATGTGTCTAGGTAGAAGGATATCTAAAATATCAATATAGTTACCTTAAATATTACTCATTGAAATCCAAAAAGAATGGTTAATAGAACTACAAGTATAATATATACTCGTAATTAGTTAGTAGTACCTAAGATAGTACTAAAGTAGGTGAAATATTTAGAGACGTAGGAGTTAAAATTAGGGCTTTAGAGATACTTAGATGAGTAAATAAGTTGTATACGTTGTCTTATATATATTAGTTTACTATCAATCTCTCCTACTTTACTAGTAGTTCTAGATAAGGAAAGCTATAGTTCCGAATAAGTAGAAATATATCATTTCCTTAAACTAGGATGTTTCGGATATTGTCTATATATATGTTAAGCTTATCTTTATTATAGATATATAGTAGGAAAAGTTTATTTGTCGGAACTACATAAAAATCGAAAATTATAATTAGTATAGGTATCTTTATAGTGTCTAGGGATAAGGCTTTACCTTTTCCAAACACTATATTATGTTTTTCTAACGTAGAAGAGCTGAGAATAACGTATATATAAGCTTATAGTACTCGAAATTATAGTTCTCCTATAGTAAGAATTCTTACTACTACTATATTGGATAAAATACCTTAAAAGATCTTGTTAAAATACCTAGTGTCAAACTAGAATATCTCAAACACTTTATCTTGATACACGTAGGATGTTCTTTCTAGAATATAACAACTTGTATTATTACCAAGCTATCAAGTAACTATAAAGTACAATTCCTCTAGTAGATCTTATGAAAATGTCAAGTTTACCTCTTCTTTCGCAATTTCGTTATTGAGGATATATAATCCTTTAAAGTAGTTGGCTATATATATATATATATTAGCCTACAAGCTAGTATATAGAGTAATGTATAGCGTAAGGTATCAATACTCTAAATTTTACGTAGCTTGCTTTTCTTTGAGTAATAGAATAGCTATTAGACTAATAATTTTTGTTATTATGAATAAAGTATTGCCTATTTCTCTTCTTTAGCTTAGAGTTCTTACTCAATCTATCTCCCCCTTGTTTAGGGTTAGGCAACCTCGACGTATATACTAAGTTATACTACCGCTACGGCCTTAGGGCCTATTATTGTAGGTTTAATTATAGCGCTTATTAGTATAGAACTATTTATCTCCCTATTATTAATCTTTATTGAAATCGGTAAATTCTTCCTATAACTTAGTATACGGGTTGTAAAGAGTGCTAGTTAAAACTCCTTTTATTTTAGAGTCTTCTCATATACGTAGGTATAGTAGGTAAGGATATTACTACTCTTAATTAAGTATAAAGGGACTTAAGTCCCTTTATAGGACTCAAGATATCGTAGGAATACTCTTTAACTTATCTATAGCTATTAATAAGATAATTATAAGTCTCTTAATCTTCCTTTCCTATAGCTTTCTATAGTTGATTAACTAAACCAATCAGAATCTCAAGGTACTTAAAGAAAGACTTTTTAGGATTCTTCTTAATTTATTAAATCAAAGAAGTATTTCGCTACTCTATAAGTAGTAATTAGCGTCTTTTAGGGGTCTTGAAATATACGTAAATAGCCTATTAGACGTAGGTATAGTCTATAAATTACTAGTCTCATGTTTTTTATAAAAGAAGTCTTTTGCTTTCCCTTTTTATATTTAAGGTATTACGGCTAAGAGATTTAATCTATTAGCTTCTATAATACTAACCTTTATATAAGCATCTATCTAGATAGTCATCTTAAACTTGATAACTTTATAGTTATCTATATATAATTCGGTGAGGTTTATAACTGTAGTAGTAATGGGTAGTATACGGGATTATTATAGATAAGGCTATACGTTATAATACGGATAACGTTCCTAATTATCGAATCTAGCTTTTACTCAAGATCACCTCTAGGGCTATTTTTATAGGGAAAATAACTCTAGAGGTATTTGAAATCTTTCCTAGTATTAAACTCCTTTACTATTATTAGGGGCTAGTACCCTTAGGTCTAGAGAAAGGAGACCGGGCTAGAGTATACGGTACCTACGGAGGACTATAAGGAGGACGCTTCCCGTCTCTTTATATTCCTAGTTAACTTAGCTTTATCTATAATATTACCTCTAGTACTTACTAAGGTCTTCCCTTAATATTAAGTTAACTCTTTTTTCCGGCGCGCCTACAAGGATATAGAGATTACGATAAACAACGCTCTAACTAGTACGTCCGAGGCGATCGACGCTANTTCCGCCTTTAGTGCTTTCGCAGCTTTTATAGTAGGTTCGATTATCTATACGACCTCGTTAGGAAGGCGTTTAAATATAATATTATTTAGGTAAGGTATAAGTATAAGAAGCTCCTAGAAGGTAAACGTATAATCGCCGTTTAGTATAACTCGTAAAATAACTTCGAGCTCTATATCTCGCTTTAGAATAATAGCGATTAGTTGCTTAAAAGTTAGGTTATTATTCCTAGCCTTCTTTATAGGAGCGCCTTTTAGCTAAGTCCCTCGTACGGTTTTATCATTACTAGCCTCTACTATTAATTCGTCGTTAGTCTAAGTAGGGCTACTATTTCCGTTATTAACTATTTCCTAAAACTACCCTAGAATAGTATGTTTCACCCTAGTTAACTTAGTTACTAGCTTTAGAGTCGGCTTTATAATCTTTAAAGGAGCCCTACTAGGAAGGTTTATAGTAGCCTTCGTAGGTTCCTTATTAGCCTTCCGAGGCCTACCGATAGCAGAGATTATATTTCTAGGCTTATTATACTTTACAATCAAGCTACCTATCTTGTTAACTTTCTATTTATCTATATTAATAAACTTACTCTTATACGTATCCCTACTATTATAGAGACTACTAACCTAAATAGTAGAAATACTATTCCTAGCTTTAGCTTTTCGCTCTTTATATATTCGTGTAATCTAGTTAGACTAGCGCTTAATAGTATTTAGGAGAAGCCCTCTAATCTTTTCTCTAGGATTGCTTATACTACCCTAATATAGCCTACGCTCCTAAGGAGTTTTACTATCACGCTTATAGTATATAATACCGGCNCTTATACTACCCTAATATAGTCTACGCTCCTAAGGAGTTTTACTATCACGCTTATAGTATATAATACCGGCCTTAAGGAAGTCCCCTAAGCAACTATTAAGTTGAAATACTATTTCGCTAGCTTTACTACATCCTAAGCAAGTACGTTTAAAAGGTAATATACTAGTATTAGGGTTTAAAGATAGTAGTATTATTATAGGATTTGGAACTCTTTTAGGTATAGTCTAACTTATATTCCCGGTTCTCTACGTATTAGGTAGGGTCGACTGTCGAGACCTAGATTAGTAAAAACTAGATAGGCTAGCTACGGATATAATAGAGGACTAGTAAGTTACTAATAACTAAGTAGGTTTAAAGTTCCTCTAAACGTAATCGGTAGCAAGGGTATACTATATACTACTTAAACGCGTCTTCGTAAAGATAGGATTGTATAAGTAGTATAAGGTATTATAAGCGGCCTTACGGCTAATACTTCTAATATATATATTCTTAAAAGCCTCTAATAAGGACTAATTAAGCCTAGAGGTAGTAGGAAGAGGTATCTTACTACTTATAAGGTTCTCGTTTCGTTTAGTAATAGACTTGTTAGTAGTACGCTTTAGGACCTTATTATTAGCTAAACTAGTAAATACCTCTATATCTCCCTTATTATTAATAATACGCTCCCNTAATATTCTCGTAGGAGCGACTAGAGGTAGCCTTTATTAGATACTTTAAGTTAATTTACTATTTAATATATATAGGAAGACTATATATAAAGGCTCTAGTAGAGGAAGCCTTTGTAGTATTGCCGCTCTTATATAGTAGGCTAATAAACTTTAAACTCCTTAAGAAAGCCTTTAGGATTAAGGATACCCTTCTTACTTTGACGAGTAATCTCCTTAAGGTAAGTAAGAGTCTCCTTCTTAGTAAGAGTCTCCTTCTTCTAGCGCTTATCCTATATTATATACTCCTCTCGGAATAAGGTTTTAACTAAGTCCTAGTTGTATTACTCCTATCTATCGAGACTTCGNGTAAGTAAGAGTCTCCTTCTTATAGCGCTTATCCTAGGTAATATACTCCTTATAGAAGGAGGTTTAAAGTAGGTTCTAGTTATACTACTCCTATCTATTAAGACTTTAGATATCTATATAAATATTAGTATAGCAGTTAATTATTAATCCTCGATACTTCTAAATATCCTTTTCGATTTCGAATACTTCGTCTTCCTCTACTTAGATAAGGAAAGTATATATATTCTTCCTACTAAAGACGTAGCTATAAGGAAGAATTAGGTTCTTAGGGTCGTAATAACCCGGCCCGTACTATTCTTAGTATAGTTTATTATAGTAAGGATATCCTTATAACTAAACTAAGTACGCTCAATACAATATACTGTTCTATACTACTAGTAGTACTAATACTACTATCTTTCTAGTTAGCCGCTCGGCTTAAAATAGGCTTCTTACCCGTATTAGTTCTATTAGATAAGCCCGCCTTAGTAGAGGCGACCTTAGGGGTACAACCTACGGAACTATTATCGCTCTCGGTAACGTTAGGGTTAGGTCGCGTATCTTCTAAACTTTAGGTGTCTAAGAGTTATCTATTATTTCATAAAGGTTATCAAAAGTATTATTATAATAAGTAATATAATATTACTATAGCAATTTCAAAATTAGTTAGTATAGAATTATCAGTTCTAATAGGATAGTAATAATAGTTTACTAAAGATAGCTAGATACATATACCTACTATTCTATATTCTAGTTTATTAACTATTATTAGTTTAGGAGTATAAAGGTACCTATTTTTATTAATTTCTTTTAATTCCTAAGCGTATAGCTGCTCTTTAAGTCGTTCCGTTCCTAATTTAGTTAGTACCGGGGTATAAAGACGCTTATAGCGTTGCTCCATGTATAGGTACCTTCGTTTAGTATAATAATTACGAACTCGCAATCGCTCTATCTACTAAGGCTCTCTTATAATCGCTATAAGTTTCGTAAATAAAGTCCGTTTTCGTCGTCTCTAAAGGATAGGTGTCCTTACCTAGTGCTTTAGTACCGATCTAAATCCTCTAAATCTCGTCTTAGAATCGGGTTCTAATATCGTCACTATTATTGTATATCGATATCTATAAATTAGTGATATAGATATCTCTTAATAAGACATAAAGAAGGATAAATAAATAGTAAAAGATACGTTACTAAGTAACTATCCCCTTACTATATATACCAACTAATATAAAGAACCTACGGTTCGATATATAGTATAATTCCCAACGGAGATTACCAAAAATGTAGTAAGAAGAGCGCCGGTAAGGTAAAGGCTAGATATTATTATCCGCCGTTAATAGGAACTTAGATCTGAGGGTATAATAGGATAGAAGAGAGATTAGATAGAAATAAAATCTATTGCTAAAAGATGAAATAAAAAATCCCTTAAGACTACTCAAATAAAACTAAGATATAGAGGTAGTTGATAGGTTCTATATTTAGGTAGTAACTATATCCGTCTAATATATAGAGCTATAACTGTATATCTCTACTACAATATATTAGCTTGATTGATATCTCTCTCTAGATATAATTCGCAACTAATAGATCCTTATACTAAATCGACTAGCTTGCCAAATTGCTACGCAAACTCGGTTTTACTATTTAATAAGCTATAAAGAAAGTAAGACTACTAGGAGTCTATTTAGCTTAGGATCTATTATTAATAAAGGAAGCTATTAAGTTAGACTATCCTATAGTTGTTAATTATATATTCTCTAATAGGTAGAACGTCTATCGAATATAAGGCTTTGCGATTATATAGTAGAATAAGCTACTTATAGAATTACTATATCTCCTTTCCGTAAAAGGCGTCTCAATACAGACTAAAACCCATACTAATATACTAATAGTTAAAATTATAGAATTCCTTACTTTCGCTTCTCATTATCTCGGATATAAATACTTCTATAGTAACCTCTACTAATTCTTCTACCTTAGTAAATCCTAGAGATCTATCCCTACAAGGAGCTGGATGAATTTGTAAATTAGGACCTAGATAAGAGAAGTCGACTCTATAAACCTTTATTATAATAACTCCTACTAGTACGCCTCTAATAGGCTTTTTCTAGGGTCCCTAATAGGGCGGGTTAGAGCGGGTTATAGGTAGTTAAATCCGCCCTATTTAAAGGTCGGGTTAGGGCGGTCAGGGGCGGGTTAAGGGGTAGGTTATAGAGGTAGTAGAAAATCCACCCTGTTTTACCTAAACAGGTTTTCTACGTGATTTTTAGGTACTAATCTTTATAGATTTATATTTTTTTTTATTCTTGAAAGATTGAGCATAACCTAGAGATTATTATAGGCTACTGAGAAATTAATGAAAATATATAGTAGAACAAAAGTAATCTCGGTTTCTTATAGAACCGCGCTAAAAAAAACGTCCTATTCTAAAAGGGCGAGTCTATAGCTCGGTAGGGCGGGTTAGGTCGGGTTCTATAGTTAAGACCTACCCTAAAGACCTACCCTAACCCGCCCTATAACTTAAATACCCTCTCCTCTCCCCCTAGTTTTGCTTTACCCTATTAGGGACCCTAGTATAGTAACTACTATAACAGCTAGCTTAGTAAATAGGGCCGTTATTACGAAGACTAACTTTAGGTTTAGGCTCGAGCTATAACCGAATTATCTAACAGTAATCTACTAAGATTATAGTAGTAATCTACTATAATAGATAGTTTACTAGCAACTAGATTAGACGTCAAGGATAATAAAGGATATAGGTTATATCTAAAAAGATAGCGATAGTAAGGGTTGTCCGCTAGTACAGCTCTAGCTAGAAGAGGGAAAAGAATACTATAGCAAGGGTATATATAAGAGTACCGTAAATAGATATATAGCGTAGAGAATACATTTCCCCTAATACTACGCAGGTTTAAGGAAGATATTACTAAGATTATATAGTTAGCGTAATTCCTTTACTAGATACCAATAACTATATAGTAGAATCTAGTAACTATAGGTACTATAGAGGATTATACTTCTAAATATTTTAAGGATAAACTACTTAACCTTATAAAGGGTCTAGCAAATTGCTAGCTTAGCGTAGTATAGCTTTATAAGGAAGTAAGGTAGAGGCTAAGGTAGTTAACCTAGGAGTTAAGCTAATACCTTATCTCCCTTAAAATTAAGCTTAATAAAGAGTATACGCCTAAGTAGCGAAGTACCTATTTATAGAGTAAGCTAAATAGATCTATTAGAAATACTATCCTATAGTATTAGGATATTCTAGTTATAAGATACGTAATTATCTTACTAGCTACTCGTATTAAGAAATCCTCCTCTTAGAAGAAGAGAAGTTTAGATAATTAGCCTAAGAATATAAAAAAGCCTAAGGGTTAGGATAGGCTAAAGGGTATATCTAGGAATAAAGGTAGCTATAGAGAATTATCTCCTTATAGGGGATAGATAGGTGATTTAAACAACTCTAATAAGAGTACTTACGACCTAGGTTATATCTAGTACTATTAAAATTCTTTAAAACTCTTCCCTTCTTACCTAGCTACAACACCAAGAATTGAAAATCTAAGTATTAAGAATTATAAAAGCGCTATACGCACCTTTATAGTTTTACGGCGCTCCGTAAAGGCAAAATTAAAAAATATAAGAACTAAAAAGTCTAACTTTANTAAGAGTTATATATTCTACGTAAGGCGAAGGAGAGTAACGTAGCCCGTACGCTAGAAAGAGGTCTACTAGAGTATAGTAGTAGTTACTTAGCTAGGTATTACTTTCCTAATAATAGGTAGGATCTAGCGGAAGTCTCTATAAAAGTAGACTATAATACTACCGGAATCTATTATTTTACGTGGGTTACCTTCCTCTCGTAAGTCTTCGAATATAATTAAGATACTCTTTAAGTTATCCCGCTTATATATTACTAACTTATCCTGAAAGATTATTCTTATCTCGTAAAGAAGCTCCGTAAGATTAGTATTCTTCCCTATAGTTACGCCTTTCCTAGGCTTAATAGAAATTAGAATTTTAAAGCGAGAGTATATAGTAGTACTACCTTTAAGAAGTATTATGGTAATTTTAGTTATTATAATAGTAATTATAATTAGGCCTTACGAACGTAAGTAAGTAAGGACTATATTCTATATAAATATTTCCCCTAAACCTCCGTAGCCTTCTAAGAAGAAGAGACTACTATTTTACTATATAACGTCTTACCTAATAGCGTAATAGATTACCTTCTACTTATCGCTTATAGAATTAAGATTATCTTACGCAATCTATACTTGCGTATTAAGATTATATTCTATCTACTCGCGAGTTAGGCGATTTATACTAGCTTTTGTACCTGTACTAAACTAGCTAGAAGGCGTACGCATATTAACTCTAAACTAGCTAGAAGGCGTACGCATATTAACTACTTTAAGCGAAGAACTATAGCGCTCTAGAAGCTACTAAAAGAGAGTAAGACTAAGATTATTATAATAAGCGCGTATAGGCTTATAGATATTCTAGTTATTATATAACCTACGCTTATAATCCTCGTAAAGCTTCTTACTAAATTCGCCCCAGAGTACTTATAGGTTAAGAGGCTATTATTAAAGGATAATATCTAGAAAGAGATTACGAAGAGTATAAGGTATACTTATCTTACTTATCTTATCGAGATATATAGCCTACTCTATATTATTATTTATAAGACCTATAGCGTAANGTAACCCTAGTAGCTCGTAATGTGCTACGTAAAGTACCTAGTAAGAGGAGGATTTATATAGCTTATAGGATTCGGNAAGGGTTTAAGGTAAAGGGGTTATATATATATCGAGGGTCTTAGCGCGATATACCTAATATTAGGATTCCGGGCTTATAACTATATTATTAAAATGGAGATCTCAAAGAATATGAGGAATTAAATATATAAAGAGTAAGTACAATAGCCTAATCTATCTCAGTACATGTAGAGAGCCCAAGATAGTGAAATGAGTATAATCTTTCCCTATCTCGGCGTGTTCATCCTCAATCTCCGTGTCATTTCCGTGTATCCACGTAGATCCATGTCACCACTTCATACACCACCTCTATGTCACAGGAAAGGATTTTTGTATTGCCATCGCACTCCGGCGGCATGGCAGTCACTTTCCTGCTGTATTGTTTCTATTGTTACATCTCGGGCTGTCCAGTCACAATGTCGCCATCGTTCCTAGCACTCTTAACCCACGGGAACGGCGACGAGCAAACTATCGTTCCGACTCCCATGTTTCACTCCTTGCATTCCCTCCATTTTGCGTTTCCAGGAGCCTTCATACCTGACAAGAAGCTCGAAAGCGGATATTGAAGACCATTTGCGACGCGCAGATAGGGCAGCTTCCTTTACTAACATAGAACTCGTTGAGAAGGATTTAATGTGTTGCGGACAGCCATAGGTAGGGTTGTATTTGCTGAAGAAGGGTTTTGAGAGATTTAGATTCACAAAGATAATGCCAAACAAGACTAGACCTAAAGGAGGTATCTCTTGCCTCCCCTTGTTACAAAGATTTTGAAGAGATGGCTTTTTTGTTGGAGCTAATTCAATGACAAAAATTTATGATATGCAAGGTGTGAAGGGGCCGATGATGATTTTCATCATCAGTTCATAGCTTCATAGACAATGGCTCCTGGACGTCATGGTAATTTTCCATCCTCTTCAATTTCAACAATCGAACGTCAAGCCTATGATACTTCAATTGGCCGTCGGACACGAAGCAGCTTCTGGCATACAAAGAGGACGAAGACACGACCATGTGTCGAATCGAGTGTTTTGGCACTTGCGTGATCTCTGTCATTGATCCGCACCGTCGAAAATTTTATATTCCTGTTCGATGACTAAAATGCGTCAATACTCGAAGGATACCGCTGGCTGTTCCAAAGCAACCTTAGGAGAAAGACGAAAGAAGCCACATCGTCATGCTGGTTCGTATTCAGAAAAGTGTATAAATACCGGGTCAAAGTAATCGATCTCAGAACCACTAGTCATATCGCAAAATCAGCCAGCATTATATGCGGAAGCGGGTCTTGTTGTCTTTTCAATGAACGCCGTTGTATATGAGGCATCTTAGGAAAGAGTTCTTGTCGATACGAATGATGATGCTTATCTGCACCAACAGTTAACACGCGGTGGCCCCTTCGTTCTTCTAACGACCACACTTGATGTAAGCACGCCTACCCTGCTTTACAACAAGTTCATAGCTACAAGGCTATATCTGATCTAGATTGGCACTCAAGAGCGCCCCCATAACAAGTGATCAGTAGTTGCCTTTGATAGATCTTGAAAGCGATCACTTGTCTCATGCCGGTGCGACTTTGCTTTTCCGTAGGCATAATTTAGGATAGAGAAGCAAGAAACGGTAAGCAATAATCAAAATCAAGATCTTAGTAAGAAAACGAGAGGAAATGGAAGTGAGAATGCGCCGGGTTCAACCGAAGCTACGAGGAAGAGCATGGAGAGACTGGATTTGAAGCCCTTTCTATAAATTCGGCAAGATGATTGCAATCTCAGAAAGTAAAAAGAACAAAACATGAAAAGCAGGCAAAAGGCGAGCCTTGGTGGAGTTAAGTCTCGAATTATAGTTACTATTATTCTCCACAAAGTCCCCATTTGAAGGAGCGTCACTCTGAAATTATTGCGAAGAGATTGTGATAATGATTCCTATTATTACCAAAATCATTTAGGAGGCTTGTATCTTACTATAGTACCCTTCAGGTTACTTCTACTTTATCGAGCTACTTTAAAATATTAGTAGCAGCTAGGAGATTGGTAGTTTCTATCCGCAAAATAAGGCTTTGTTCCAAGTTGAAGATTAACAGCCTAGTGTACAATAATATAGATCGATGAATTAAGATCTATTATAATGTTGAGCATCAGTTGCAAGAATCGAGTACGCGAAGAGTCGTAGAAAGATATGGTCACGTGGCAAGGCTGAAGATCCCAGGGGCTAGGCTGAGCTGTATAAAATCCCCCAAAACAAGACGACGAAACAACAAGAACATCATAGCGAATAAGAAAATCTAGAGTGGACAAGAAATTCTAATGAATGAGCCTCAATCTATAGAGCTAACTCTAAACTTCCAGTCTTTCACTTCTGAAGTTGTCTTGTATAGAATTGAGGGTTCTTGCGCGTCGTCAGGGATCAAGTTTGAGGCGGATTCGTTCATGGAGACAATCATCATCATCGTCATCATCATTGGTTTCTCATAGATCGCTTTTGTGGTATTCTGCAAGGCTTACGATGCTACCTTATAGTCAGCCTTGCGCAAACATTTTTCCTATCGACGGATTCCAAGCTGTCGAAGATGTTCAAAATGCAGATGTGGATGCGACTCTAGACAAGGCAAGCAAGCTGTTGATATGGGTTCTGTAGGGATACGGTAGCAACAGAATATCCCGAGACTTCGCCAAAGGGAATGAGTGCCAATTGATATGAAAAGAAAGCGGTGGTATAAATTCCGCAACAAAAGCATTAGTACAAAGACGAGGAAATGTCTGGTACTACTTTCACTTCTTCTTCCTCCAATCTTCAGGATAAACCAAATACGTCTTCCAGCTCAGCGCTGCTGAACTTCCAGAAAACACTCATGCAGAGGTGGAGATGGGAAGTGCACGCAACAGTGAAGATACTTACAATATTCGACCCTGTTTCTTCTTCACCTTGATCCGACACCTCTTGATCATCGACTCTATATTTATACTCATCATCTTCTACTTGCTGCTACCCCAAGTGGTCCCCACTGATTTAAATCGAAATGGAACCAAAAAAAAAAAGATCCAAGACCGCACATTCCTTGGACCGCGTTAGGTTGCGTATTAGGAAGTTCTTCTTCATGGTCTATGGGCCTTTTATACCACAGCTACACCAGCCAGACCCATCTTCCACCTTCAACTATTCCGTTTCGATGGCGGGTAAACGTGCATTGAAAAGAGTCGTGTGAGGAAGTACGAGCTATCGAAAGAGTAAGTCGAATGATATATGCCGACAGAGAGCACATAAATATGATCCCTCTTTTTCATCTTTTTCATCCCTTAGGATAACAAAAGAAAGAACCTCTCACAGTAGTGTCCTGCTATCCGCATTTCAATCTTCAAACAAGAAGTCTAATTTAGGGTTTGGGATAGTAGTAAAATCAACGAAGAGCGCGTACTGGATGAAGGTTGTGAAGTGATGGTAGTGAGGACCACTCATCTCATGGCCATCGATGTCTTTCTCCACTTCTTTAATCAATGAATCTGAGTTGGCGATCATCAACGTTCAGAGTTTGTTTGACCCAGCCAGTCTTTAGCGTCGAATCACGCTCCCCACTCGTCGAGGTATGTAACCTCCTCTGTCTACGACGGCGCGCATGTGGTGCGAGACAAAGAGAGCGGATTTTCGTAGGGGAAAAAGATCCAAGATGGTGAGATTTATACATCGTAGAACATTGTTACCTACCAGGGCTAACGTTTCGCTTGACGAGCGGGAAAGGAAGTCTAAAAAAGCCAACTTCCCGTCTCGCCGAGGAGTAGAAACGAGGCGTCGAACAAAACCAAGAATGTGTGTTGCATTAGCTCACCTCTCCTTCTCTTTTCCAAATCATCGAGTCGGTGTTAGGAATACTAATGCTGAGTACTTATAAAGTGAGCAAGAAGCGACTGAGCCAGATGGACCAAAAGAGAGAGGAGTGCGGTAATAGTCTCCATGCTCAACACTGCCCGTTTACTGCTCAATCATCATCGCTACGCCTCCTCCGCTAATCATCACTCTTTCCCACCATTTCCCCGAAGGTTTCACCCTCTTCCCTGCACTGTATCACTAATCATGATCGCCCTGATGATGTGGCTGCCTCATGATAAGTAGGTCGATCACATATCTCCCATTGTTTTCTTCTTGTATGACTGGATTTCACTTGAAGATCAAGAAAGGGAAGCCCCAGAAGGCTTTTATATCCCTTGAAAGGTCATCAAACACACAAACATATCAATCACAGAAGCAGAAGTTTTCAAAAATACCCGAAATAACCGAATTTGAGAGAGAAAGAGAGAGCCGAAGATAGAAAAGACACCACTCACTCTGCAAATTTCCAGATCACACCAGATGACGAGAGTCAGTTCAGGGTGAGCGCTACATGTGTCTTATCGCCCATCACATTTTACCCGCTAACGAGTCAAAATCTGCAAACGGCGAGGGTGATGCTAATAACTTAAGCCAAAAAAAGGCTGAAGAATAGAGTTAAAACAAAGAAAGTGAAGCAAAGTGGAGAAGAAAGATATCGAGAGCGATGAACAACACCATCAGTTCAAGGACTGCGAACAACATCACCACCTTCCAGACCAAATCTCTCCCTCACAAAAGTATCGTTCAACCTCACTTTACCAAACCATAATCATCCTCCTCAAAAGAGAGAAGATGACGCCGCGCCAACAAGATCTGCCAGGAAGTTCATTAAATGCGTGAAGAAATGACAGCTACAGGCCAACGCCATTTTATATCTCTGTCGCCGTGCGACAAAGAATCGCAACATATACCTTCGTGTAAGCGGGTAAGCGAGTAAGGGGAAGGGGAAAGAGAACAGTATAAAGCCCCCCTCTCCCTCTCAAAACACAAGTCCACAAGACAAGTCCACAAGAACGATACGATCCTGCTGTCTCCCATATCCTGTCCATTCTCCCAACAAAACAAACCCCAATAACGCAGAAGGGAATATCGTGCCAATTTACCTTAGCAAGAAGGCGAGTCAGTTCAAGCAGGATCGGCGTCGGTGGATGGACATGATAACGATCAGTATCATCATATTCCCATCAGTATCATCATATTCCCATCACTCATCTCAGCATTAACCATCAATCTCAGGATATCGTTATCCTATCACGCATCCCACTATTACCAAACCTACTTCCCTCATTCCTCCCTCTCGACAACGATTACGACTCCAGTGGCACACCTCCGCGTCGCGCCCATCGAACAGCATGCAGAGGGGCTTGCTTGCGAGGAATGGATCGTTGATCAGGTACTGGCATGTATATAGGTTAATGAGGCCGGTGAGCAAGGCACGTGATAGACATGATCAATTGCCAGTACCAGTAGTCCCTCAGTAAGCGAAACCTGCGCGAAAGTTCTGTGCGACCGACAACGTCTATCGGTATGCCTGAAGAACAAATGAGTAGTTTGCTTTTCCTGTCTCACATCCCCCATTCATTCATGCCACGCTCATCCATCATAACCAAAAGATGTGCCTCCAAAAGACCACGAACGCCATGCTCAATGCTTCTCGCTCTACGCCGCTCATTCCGATAGCTCGACCTCTTCTCACGCATCGCCCAAATAACTCGCAGGCACACTCCTCACAACGCCACCTCTCTCTATATCCGCCCACCCATCCCCCTCATCCGCCTTGACAAGCACAAATCTCTCTCCTTCTTTCATATCATGCTCTGCATCACTCCTAGCCTCATAATCATAAAGGGCCTCCACGTACTTCAGTCTCTTCGCGCCCCTCTTTGGCGCCACAGCCGGACCTTTTTTCTTTGCATTCGCCGCTGCGCTCGATCCAGGTGGTTGTGAGGACGCGGTATGTGCCGATGAGTTCGAATATGTGCTCGGTGGCCTTGGTGTTGAGGGTGGTAACATCTCGACGTAGGCTGATGGTACGAGGCCGGTGCCTGAGGACGCGCGGACTTTGAGCCAGCCTGAACCATCTGCTTTTCATGTTAGCAACCTCGAATCATTTTCTCCACAGAGAGAATAGGGCTGATGAGTCATACCATCTTCTTCAACAACCACAACCTCAACTCCATCATTCACCGTAATCTCCCCCTCAGAATTAGCCTGATAAGCATACAACATTCTCCCTTTCTGCTCTCCCGAGTCCCCACTCGACCCATCGCCAGGGTCCGGCGTAACGTATTGCTGCGGCGGCGGTGCCACAAGACGATTCCGCCTCATACCACCAAGGATTGAGCTCGATTTCTTCGGCACAGCACCCTCTTCTTCAGAAGTCCTATCTGTAAGCGTGGCGCCACTAACGCTTCTTTGCGCCGTAGCTGAGTACCCACTCGAAAGAGTATTCATCGTGTCACTCCTGCTCAAGTCTGATGTGCCTCCATTGCTCTCGACGCCACCATTGGCGGCGATTGTTTTTGATTTGGCAGCTTCCTGTCGCTCGGCCTTTAATTTCTTTTTCTCTTCCTTGGTTTGCTCGCCTGGACAATCGGCCGGGCATTTCATCTCGCATTTCGAATGGCACGTGAATCCACAATCTCGACAATTGAAACCCTTGGCATTGATCCCCCAAATCCTTTCACCGCAGTAATCGCAGTTCGTTGGTATTTTAAAGGTCTCGGATTTGAAGTTGTGATTTCGAGCACCGATCGAGACATCGCCCACGGCGGAGGTGATTGTTGAGATCTCGACTTCGGCCGTCACTTTCTGCCGCGAGGTTTCGTGGAGAGACGTCTGAATGTCGAAGAGGGCGCGCACAATTTCGACCTCGTCTCTTTTATCGCGACCTTCCCTGACATTGATGCGCACCCGTTTGGCGCCCTCGACTTCTCGTTTCTTGGTGTCTTCATCTCGTTTCAATTGCGCAAGTTGGGATTTGCTCTTCGTGAGTACGTTCCGCAGAAAGTTCTTCGCCGCCTCATCTGCTGCCAGGGTGTCATCATCCAGCCATACTGGACTTGCTTCAAAAACCATCTGTCCAGGCTCTTGCCAATTGGCCGTGTTGTGTCGCGCAAACATCATGGAGTCCAGAGTAGGTTTGTTCCGCGGTATTTCGGCTGTCAGATGATCAATCAATTCCATGCTATGTTTCAGGGTCCCCTTTTCGATTGTGGCTGCTAGTGACCAGATTCCGTTGAGGGTGGCTACGCGGGTTTCGTTTAGATCCTGCATGCTGTCGAGCAGTTCGGGAATATACTCGTGGTAGTATCGTTCTTTCTGCTTGTTTGTGACATTGATGCTTATGATGTATGTGTTCTATGCCTCGTCAGTCCTCATTCTTCCAACGAAGTCACTAGTGACGAGTCCCACCTTGACGTTGTGCATCTCGGACATCTGCTGGGCATACGCAGCCTGAGCCTTGTGCTTGCCAAAGTCGCCATCCATCTTCTTCCTTCGATTCTCCACCTCTTGGCATACACTATCGTACTTGCTCTTCATCTTCTTTAGATCGCCATATGAGTTGTCCCTCTCTTTCTCCAGTTTGAGGGCATAGTCCGAGTGAAGCTTCCGTAGCTCTTCATATCGAAACGCGAGTTGTTTGAGTGGTTCGGCGAGGTTCGTGACGAGCGCTGCGGAGAATTTCTCGTGCTCCGCTGCTCTTTGTTCAAGGGTCGTGAGTTGGGTAGTCCATGTTGACATCGAAGCACTATTCGTACATGATCAGTCTCGTGTCCTTCTTCATTGCTTCAAGCGTATGCGCACCTTTCCAGAGATCCCGGAGTTACCACAGGAGTCTCTCCCACGCTGAGCGCGCTCGCTTTCTTTGCCTTCTTCTCGAAGTACTTCCGCGCCAGAGCGGATAACCTGCCGGCATACTCTTTCTCTATCAGACTTCGTTCGCGGTAGAACTGTTGTATGTCGTCGAGCCATGCGATGCCTCCTGACACCTATACGATGCGCAATCAGCCTCCCGCACACAGCGCATAGCTTCCGAGGGTGGATTCTGGAAAGCGAGGTGGTGGATTCACGTACCCAGGCGTTGACAGGCTTGAAGCCATCCTGTCATTAATTGTCAGCCTGGCATGATATTACTCCGGGGACCAAGTGTTGGGTATACCTTCAGCTCAGCACCAAAACTGGGAGCGAGCCCCGTGTCCGCCATATTTATGGGATGGTGATTTTTCTATGTACATCCAGCAGAGAGAGCAGTACAGAGAGCGACATGGAATTGTCCGTATATATGACGCGGCAGTTGTGACAGTTGTATGCTTGTAGGGCACGAGCCAGTGAAGCGGAATACGGAGGCAAGAGAGTTGAGGCACGATGGGGCTGAGGATTGGGCATCGATATTTGATATAATTTGGAACGAAAGGGAGTTTCTCACTGACCTCCTGTTCATTTAGCCGGACAATGTCCAAGCCCAGTATTCAAATTCTACGCTGCGATTTAAATGCAGAGAATAAGTCCGAAATCACAACAGTCTTCCCAAAGCAGCCTTTGGTGGGGGGCTTGGCAAGAT
Source organism: Venturia pyrina ICMP 11032 (assembly GCA_000738655.1). NCBI lineage: Eukaryota > Fungi > Ascomycota > Dothideomycetes > Venturiales > Venturiaceae > Venturia > Venturia pyrina. The sequence goes on along the minus strand of JEMP01000065.1, from coordinate 43,400 downwards.
GAGGGACAGCTCCAGAGTTTGGACAGGACTGACTGAACTACTCCCAAGTTCCTCTCAAACACAACAACCACAACCACTCGCCCTCGTCCAGAAGAACTTTCTGCAGCGGGAACACCGTCTTCTCTTCGTTTGGCTGAAACCCATTCTTACAGCTAGGCTGCCGACGCTCATACGACTGCCTGTGCCTGATTCCATCGTCACTTGAATAAATTACACCTCTCGCTCCATTGTTCTCACCAGCTACACGACATACCCATATCACTACCGACAACATGTCCGACTCTCCAGCGCCCGCGGAGACAGCTGCTCCCTCGCTTGCCAGCCGGATCACTCGCGATGCCGCCGCCGCAAAAGAAGAATCAACTGCACCCGCCGAAACTGCACCCGCACCAGCAGAGGCCCCAAAGACAGAGGTTGCTGAGGGTGGGACTGATGGCGCACCCACAGAGCTCAACGGCTCTGAGCTGCGCGAAGAGCCCGAATTTGACGTGGAAGTCAAGCTCATCGACATGCAGGGAGACCCAAACAGCCCGCTCTATTCTATCAAGCGCTTTGAAGACCTCAATCTGTGAGTATTCGTGTAAGAGCTGTCAAGTCCCCCTTACTAAATCTATTCAGCCCAGAAGCAGCACTCAAGGGCATCTACACCATGAACTTCCGCAAGCCCTCTAAGATCCAAGAACGCGCCCTACCACTTCTTCTCCGCGACCCCCCACAAAACTTGATCGGACAGTCACAATCAGGCACTGGCAAGACCGCTGCGTTCGTCCTGAACATGCTCAGTCGTGTTGACCTCAATGTCAATAAGCCACAAGCACTTGTCCTCGCACCATCCCGTGAGCTTGCTCGCCAGATCGAAGGCGTCGTACGCACAATGGGCCAATACATGACAGGCCTTACTGTGGCCGCCGCTGTTCCAGACCCGACTCGACGTGGACCAATGGAGGCACAGATTATTGTTGGCACACCAGGCACTGTCACTGATATGATCCGTCGACGAACTTTAGATGCGAGAGGAGTAAAGGTCTTGGTTCTTGACGAGGCTGACAACATGCTTGACCAGCAAGGCCTGGGAGACCAATGCAAGCGTGTCAAGACTATGCTCCCGAAGGAGGTGCAAACAACTCTCTTCTCTGCCACTTTCCCAGACGACGTTCTCCACTTCGCTCAAATCTTCGCGCCAAGCTCGAATATAATCACCCTTAAGACTGAAGAGCTAACCGTCGACGGAATCGCACAATACTTCTTCGACTGCGAATCAGAGGAGACAAAGTACCAGACGCTCGTACAGTTCTACAGTCTTCTCTCAATCAACTCTTCCATTATTTTCGTCAAGGTATTTCTCGCGCTCATTCAGTCACGCTCACGACACTAATGCCTTCACAGAAGCGAGAGACTGCTGCAGAGATTGAGCGTCGCATGAAAGCCGATGGACACCAGGTCGCTCACCTCTCTGGTGCCCTAGAGGGCAAAGATCGTGATAATGTCATCGACAAGTTCCGAAGTGGTGCCGCCAAGGTGCTCATTACAACAAATGTCCTAGCTCGTGGTATTGATGTTCAGACTGTGACGGCCGTCGTCAACTACGATATCCCAGAAAAGCGCCGTGGTGAAGCCGACCCAGAGACGTACCTCCACCGAATCGGTCGAACCGGACGGTTCGGAAAAGTCGGTGTCGCCATTAGTTTCGTCTCGGATCACGATGGATGGCAAATGCTCGGAGCCATTAGAGAAGCGCTCAAGTGCAACATCTACCCCTTGCCTACCGGTGATTGGGATTCCGTCGAGGATACGCTCAAGAAGACCATGAAGAGTTCGAGAGCAGGAAAGTCGACGAGGGAGATGCAGGGTAGCCAGATGGCGCTCGATGGGGCTGCTGCTTGAACCAGCTATACGGTTTATGGTCACCACAATACCATTGTAAAGAGAACAGGAGAACGAGAATAAGACAATCACGGACCAATTCCTTGTTGATGGCACTCATTGGTGCATGTGAAAGCGGGACTTGATTAATTGACTTGATGGAAATGGTGGAATATACCCACAGCAGCAGCAAAAGGATGCGCATTTGACGAGCGAGTATGCATTGGCAGAAGCAAAAACGTGTAGCGATTATGACGGGGTGACTTCGGGTCTGGCATGGCTTCGATCGCTCGGTGAATATAGCCTATTCCGCACAGGGCGAGTAATCAATGTCGTGGACGTTGATTTATGTGCCAGTCTTAGTCCCTTGATGCTCGTGATGTACCCCACTTTATGGTTTTAGCTGGGACTGAAACTCTCACTCGATCGCTCACTCAACACCATCTACCATTTCGCAATTTTTGTCTTCTACGCGTTCATTACGTGGATTTCGTTTCGATCCGGACGTCTCCGATGATCTCAACGGGCATCTGAAGTCTCTCCGCTGCTTCGAAACTGTCGACAAATTCTCCCTTTCAGAAACTTGAAGGAGCCTATCTATCAGTTCTGCAGATGCTGCGAGACCTCATCCTTCCATCGACTGGGGAACGACTTTCTGGTATCATGAAGGTTGTCAGGATTCTGAGGTGATGGCTGTGAAGTGGGAATATACGCAGGAGCACGGGAAGCAAAGGAAAAATTCGGATGCACATCGTGTCATGGTGTCACATTGTCTCCCTCAAATCGGTCTGCTTCTTATTCAATCTGCTCATAGGCCACAGATACATTCTCTGACACAGTTCTGACGGAAATGAGAAAGAAAGTTTGAAGATGCGAGCAATCGACTAGAACTCCTCGGTCTTCATAGTTGCGGCATTCTCTCCGAATGGCATGTTCATGAGTCGCAATCAACCGCGTATGATGCAGAAGATTCACAAACAAGGTTGAATACTTCAAGAGCATCTCAAGTGTCAGCACCTGGTGATCATCTTCAAGAAAGGTGTGCAATTGATTTGGACGGGCTCACAACGGATCGATACACAGTATGTCAGGAGTGAATTATGGTCTCGACGCCAGCATGCATAGCCTCGCTCAAATAATCATGTTTGAATTCGCTGGCTCTCTCAGAAAACAATGACTCGCTTTGAGTGAGGATGTTGGTCGACGCTCGTTGTCCCGCTCGGCTTTCCAGCCCTCTCGTTACAACTTGTTGTCAGAGTCTTGCGGCATTGATCCCGTAGTTCTATCGATTTTTCTTCGGCATTCTCTTTTTTTCAACGGAAACAATGAGATGACGATCTTTCTCTAGATTGGTGAGCTACTCATACCCATAGGAGACTGACCTACATATATCGCAACCGCAGAAGAGCCGTACAAAGGTACACAGCACACATTTGCGACGACCTTAACAGGTAGCGTTGAACAAAACCTACACTGCCTATTTTTCAGAGATTGCGATAGAAATCGATTACGACAATACAACGAGCCTCTCGCTTGACTTCAGAAAGTCGGGAATCATTGACTAGGTTGTATCTATAGTCTCGAGGATAATAGCGATGATACTCACTACCAAGCTCGAGGGTGCGTTGGTCTACGAGATGTTCAGTAAACTTCCCCTAGAAGTAAATCCAAAGCTCACTTGAAGCACGTTATAGGTGTAAAACTCGCGACACGCAATTGTCAAACCCGTATTCTGCTCTCTCTGGTCATCTTAATTGTCTTGGGGAGTTACGCTTCCAGTTCTAGGAGTTTTTATCCAAACCCTCCCTTGTCCTAGCAAGTTGTACTCGTCACTGGTTTTCATCATCACGCTGCTCCTAGCGTTGATCCTCGATCCTTTTCCGTCTTCACAATACACTGGACAAATTATGACCTCGGAAGATCAATCACGGCTTTAGTCCTCTCATATACTATCTAAGCTTCGGCATCAACAGGACTTTGGGCATGTATAGTACGAAGAAACCTCGAGAGACATTGCTGGCTAGATTTGGATGGACAACGCAATCATGAAATTACGACCGAACGGACAAGAAGAGCTGCGTAACAGGCGACATCATCAGCTTTGAACAAAACGTTGATGGTCATCTTTGTTATTCTTGACATTCTCCGCGAGATCTTCGTCATCCCTTTTATTCGAACGCTCTTACTACTACTCGCTAAAAACTTGCGATATCCTTTCTTGAACACTTCATCTCGGTAGGGCCCAAAAATTGTTCATGAACCCAATGATCTGCGGTCAATATCCAGCTTTCTTGTGGGTTTTCTTGTTCTTGCCGATGGAGGGGTTTTTGTATCAAATCCCTCAGCTCGTCGGCCCCTTTCGCAGATTGTTCTGTCCCGAATCTCAGCGGCTAATAGCGTCACGATCGCTTTTCCGTTGGGGGCATTTTCGCTAGTATCTTTTTCCTTCCGAATGGCCTTTTCAGCTGGTCGAGAGGGAGTATATAGCTTTCTTGGGAAGTAGTTGCAGGCAAGTATAAATTTCATCAGTACAGAATTGTCTATTATGGTTTCTTATGATGAAATTTAATCCAGTGAAAGAAAACGGGGTGGGCCTTCGGGTCTGTACATGCTTACTGGAAAAGTGTATGAAGTAATCCACCCTGGCANCAAATACAATACACGTTCTAATCTAACTTCAAATCTACTCTTCTTGACAAACTCAAGTCGCTCGAGTCACGTGGGAATAAGGAAGGAGAGAATTTCATTGGATTGAATATCAAAATGATCAAATGTCTTCGACTAGTCGCTGAGACGCTGCCAACTTGTGTCTATCCGTGCCACAGAATTTCCCGATGATAATGGAAGCCCGAGCTATGCCGTGTGGATATCTAAAATCATACCAATTGCTCTAAGGCCCAAATGCCTGAACGCCAACGAACGTGCTGAAAGGAATCTCCGTGAGGGCTCAGTTCTCGCAAATCTTTATCGAAAGCTTCCTTGGGATCTTCTTTAAGACAATTCCTCCATCAGTAACCACATCCGCCATCTCCACATCAAGATGATCCTCAAGTTTGTCTGGCCACTCTCCATCCTCGAGCTCAGATACTTCAGAAGACTCTTCAACAGAAGATCCTTCCCCAGATTTCTCATCTTCTTCAGTAGGCGTATCCTGCCTCAAAAAATCTCCCCTTGCTCTCCGCACAGCCGCGGATTTGGCATTTGCTCTCCACTCTGGGTCCAATTTACCTGCTCTCAGGTTGCTTTGAAACTTCTCCACTGCCTCGTCTAGCGCGATGTGTTCTTTCTTCTGCGCAACGTTCCACAGATTTGGCCATTTGCCGTTGGGAAGTTGTTTGATGTCAGTAACGAATTCGAGGCCTGACCGCTCAATGAGACGTTGCTGCTGGTCATGTCTCAGTCTGTCCCAGACGCGGTCGTCTTTAAGGAATGCTTCGAGGTCGATGTTGCCGAGGCGCGATGCCTTTGATGTTATCTTTTTATAGTCGCGGCTTTGAATGGATCAGTTTTGGAAACGAGGACCAGCATTAGATTCGACTTACCTGGACATTTCAGGTTTCGTGTATTCTCTTCTGAAGGCACTTGCAACCCTGTTGAATATCAGTCTGTACTCTTCTATTCGATCAAAACACGAGGGGGGTTCCATGATCATGTTCAGTGGAAAGAACCATGGTAAGTGAATCCATGAAAAGATGAGAATCCTAGACCACATGACAGTGCCCAGCTGAAGAATTGAGAACATACCGCATTGGGTCATTTCGATATGCCATTGGCAGCAATTTCGCGCTGGAAGCGGACTTGCGTTGCTGTAGAGCCTCCTCTAGGCTACTGAACCGCGCCCTGTTTTCCATGGTTTGTCCCTCTCGACGCACATTGCTGGACGATTGTGAAGGTTCAGGAGTGGGAGTTCCTAGTTGTTCATGGAAGCGCTTTCCGTGGGTCTGCAATGGACGTCTTGTAATGGGCAGTCTGCTGGAAGGTGGTGATGGATGCGAAAGTCCCGATGTTGCCGAGGGAGAGCCTGTCGGCACGCTGAAGTGATCCATTATCTGCTTATGAGGAGTCTGAAGGATGCTTCTTCGATGTTCGCAAGCGGATACTTGTGCACGGGGTTGAGTCGTGTTGCAGCTTGCAGCGAGGCCACCCCTCGATGTTCGGAGCCTGCCCCTAATCTCCAGGCCGAAACACCCTTGCACCAACCAAAATTAGGTACAGAACTAACCACCTCTCGTTCCCTCACCTCGCATCTGCGTCCATACATCGTGACGCTCTACTTCGCCTTGTCAGGTGCATAGCAGACTGCTACGCCGTCTGACTTCTCTGTCTGCAGCACTGCATCGCGACTTCTTTTCTTCCCTTCGCACACCTCGCGAGGTTCCCCTTTGCGACTCGCCGACATGATCCGCTCCACCCAAATCGTCCGCCTCGATGGTTAGTCTTACCGCTCCACATCTGTAACATCCCGCCGAATGCGTGCTAATTGAACCCCCAGGTCTCATCCTCTGCGGCTCTGTCGATGATGAGCAGGTACAGTGACCTCCCATACATCTTTCGCCGGCCGACGCGCTGAGGACAGCTAGCTGACCCGTCACCCACCACCAGGCCGAATCTGCTCTTGTCGACATCAAGGTCAAGGTCAAGAAGTTGATCCGAATGTTCAACAAGAACTCGGCCAACGAAGCAAGCATCGAGAGTGAACAGTTCACCATCCAGTAAGTATCGGCAACAATACTAACCACGAGCGCATGGGACGAGGTTGCACCGTGTCTAACTCTCTCACCTAGCTACGTCGTGAAGGACTCGGTCATTTTCCTCTGCATCTGCGATCAATCGTACCCGCGCAAGGTGGCATTTACTTACCTCTCCGATATCTCCTCCGAGTTCACCTCCATGTACCCCTCCGGCCAGTATCTTAGCTCCACCGCAAAGTCCTACGGATACATCGAGTTCGACACCTACATCCAGAAGGCTAAGCGCTCCTACCAAGACAGCCGTGCAACTCAGAACCTCGACAAGCTCAATGACGAACTCAAGGATGTTACGAAGGTCATGACCAAGAACATCGAGGAGCTCCTATACCGTGGCGACAGCCTTGATAAGATGGGAGAGATGAGCGGCCGTCTACGAGAAGACTCCCGCAAGTACAAGAAGGCAGCCGTCAGAATCAATTGGAACCTTCTAATTTCAAAAGTGAGTATTTTATTTCTCATCTCGATATTATGGTGGTTTGCGATGGTCTGCCTCATCTCTCACCTCCACGATATTCCAGTTCGTATCCTCATCGGGGCACCACTTTATGTGATCGGCTCGTCTGCGTACTTCGCATCATCCATCTTCTATGGGGCTATGGCGACGATTGCCGTCTTCGTAGTAGTGCTCACCTTCTGCATCATCTGCATATGCTGTCTGCTTGCGTGCGGATGCTTCGATTCGTCTCCGGACATTTGACCGTACTCACAACATCGCTTCTCACGCAAATGTAGCGCGAGATGACTCTCGGGCCGTTTCTCTCATGACTGGCCTATGTATAGCAGATGCGTGCTTGGCTATTGGCCTTGCCCGCCCGTGCGCTTGCCAGTGCGCTGAGCTACTCATCATCGTCGCGCTCAAATCCGTGGCAGAAATTATGCTTACAACCTGTTAGTACGGCCCGATTGGAGGACTGCTTCTAATCATGACCATGTTCATATGGTGGCGGTTTTTCTGATGAATCCACGATACCCAAGGACGACACCCGATGAACAACTATCTGGACCTTAGCGAGCATGGTGGCGGCATGGGATTTGGCTGTTGCAAGGCTGAATGAGACTTTCTGTATAGTACGCGAAGATATCCCCTGGGTCGCTTGGCGATGTGCCTATGAGCGATGCCCCAGATCAGGCAAATGGTTAGGGCAAATGCCGCAGAATGGAGTTTTTGACTTGGCACTGCCAGTGGCGCGCTTCTTGGTCTCGTGATGATAATCACAGTGCGCTCTGTTGGTGGCATTCTGGTGTCGACTAATCTCGACAGATCTTGAGGGCATCTGAAAAAAATGATCAAATTCCATCGTAAGTTTGTCCTCATCGAAGCTTGAAACCGACCACAGACTAACTTCCAAACACATGATGGAAATGCGATAGAGCCTCCCATTATTGGACAAACATACAACCTGTATACCACCAATGTCAGGACTGATAATACAAAGCTTGAATTAAAAGAGCTAGGATGGTTGATGAAAAAGCGTGACTTGAAAGATGGGCGCCGAGATTTGCCGAGGACCGGACGGAAAAAGGAACCCACGACCAAGGACCGCACCCGACGAAAACAATTGGGAAGTCGACCACGAACGTCGAATTACAACTCGCTCTGTCAAAGAAGAAGCATGGACATCAGTCTGGATGCATCTGGGGGTTGTCAGGATAAACTTCACTGGGAATTGGAATGTGCGCGTGTGAAAACACCCTGCGAGCGAATCTCTATCTCGCCGGGCAATAAACATGCGTTGGTTACCATGCAATCGACGAATCTCAGCACTTCACCATTGCTCTTCCATATGATTCATGGGCCGAAGCCACTGAGATCTGCTAGTGTGTACGACATCCATGAGTCCGATGGCCAATACTGAGACTGAACTTTGGAAGGATGCGACTCTTTGCGGTATGGTACATCCAATGTCATACAACATTTGACTTGTCACTTCAAGATCCGATCACCGTCGATAACTCAAAAAGACAAAACAGAGACCAGCCGGAAACGATGAAGCCTCGTGAGAAATCAACACAATCACTACGTACCTGTCGACGATATGTTCGTGCGTTATAATAACCGAATCTGACCAAATCTCGGGTCGTCGGCTGTTCTTGCGTGATCTTGAAAGCAGGAATTGATCTACCACGCTGACTTCTGCCCTCTGGACAGCATGCCTTGAAATGACACCGCATCCATGAGTTTCTTGACAGCCGTGTCCAAGGACTGACTGCCAAAGCGGATATCATGCCGTTTGGGCGTGGAGAGAAAGACATCTAGTGATGCATTTTGAGAAAGAGGTGGCCATTGTTTATTATTGTGGACGAGCTGCTTCTAAGCGGCCTGAGAGTTGGTCAGGAGACGAGCTGCACTGATGCAGAGCCGGACTGATGAAGAACTGGACTTATGAAGGGCTGGACCGATGAAGAGCGGATCTTTGCTATCGTGAAGAGCTGGATTCTTGTTGGGATTGAAATCCTGTGAGGATGTGGAAATCATATGCCTGTCAAATAAAAGATGTGCATGTCAGGTTCTGATTCGATGTCAGCTGAAGTGGCTGACAAGGGTTTACTTGAAATGATAGAGGTGGATCTGCTGAGCCAAAAGAATAGTCATCAAGTGGAAGAAATCGAGCTATTGCCTGATTGAGAAGATCTTATCAAGTACGGGCTCGACTCTTGATGAACTCGAACCGAGATTGCCTTTTGCCCTCTGCTCTAGCAAGCTCAGCTTCGTGGAGTTGAGCTTCCCAGGCGTCACTACGTGGAAGTAGCAGATAGGTCTTGACGCCCGTCACCACTTTGTCTTGCGACTGGTAGGGACACCAGCAATGTTTGACCACCGCCGGCAAGCCACCGCGATAGGCCGATACATGTCGCACACATTTAGAGACCAGAGCCGAGTCTCTATGCATCTGGTCAAGTGTAGAGTGTGCGGTGCTGAGTCGGATCGTGCCTCACCGAAATGAGACACGTTCCTGGTCCCAATAACTGTCAATTTTGGGCGTCTCCGTGCTGAAAAGACATGACAGAAGCCTAGCCAAACTTGGAGCGCCCTTCTGCGTTTAATGTCACGAGAATTAGTCTGCAGGCATGACGCATGCTGCCAAGCAAGAGTGTCGCTCCCAGTCGGATCGTGCATTCACTGAAGTGAAAACGGCCCAGAGCTGAGAGCCTGTTGATCTCGGGTGCTCGCCTAGTGCAAAGACTATTTTTGAAGAGTCTAGCCACCTATCTAGAGACACCCGTCGAAGTGCAATGTCACGGTTGTCTGTGTGCAGCATCAGACTTTGTAAGTCGAGATGACGAAAAACGTCGCTCCGAGGAAGATGGTCCTGGCCATGTGCTTGACCCATGGATCGGTAAGAGCTTGGGCGAACATTATGGCTTTGGAAGATGTGGAGTGTGTTGGTATGGCACAAGAAAGATTCGGCTGAGAAGAACTGCTGTCTCACACAACAGTGGATGCTGAGGACTTGCGGTGAGACCTCTATCGATGGGCATCAGCGCCTGTCGTTCCTTTCGAATGTTGTGACCCGCCGAAACTTATGGAAGTTGCCTTTGTCTCGCCAATGATAGTCATCGATGCGACCTACAGACTTGTTGGTAATCTGCTTCGTTCTGGGATCCAGATGATTTGAGATCTACGCTTTGGTTGACTTATCGGCAATGGAATGAGTGGCCTGCGATGTGGTCAGCCATGGATTTCGATGAAGCATTGGATGTGCTGTGGAGACTTTGCTATCCGATCAGACGTGATGAAATTTTGCGACACCGGTGACCGAGGCAATTATGAGCACCCAGGTTCTGTCATCATAAAAAGTGTAGAATGTGGACGATGAAGGGGAAATCTGGAAGTTTACCAGAGTAGCGGAGACTTCCTGAACCCCATTCTGCGCTGATCATATCGGATCTGGAACGAGTAAGTAGGTTGCTTGAATGGAGGCTTCGAGTGAGGGTCGAGGGAGACTTATTACTCGACACTTCTATCACCACAACTTCCGCCGGCAGAGCTTGAAGTCCACCAGTTCCCCTCGGCTTAGTTAGTGCTTTGACTTGACCAGGTCCCATTGAAGGATGAACCCTGTTTCGGGACCCTGTCCGCGGACCAGAGCAACAATGAAAAAGAAGTGGTTTGAGAGTTGACCACAGACCATTGTTGAGATCGAAATCCACCAAGGTCTGAAGTTCTGCAGGAGAGATGCGAGTTAGCCAGATTGTTTTATTTTCGATGAAGAGATTCCGGTGGTGATTTGGTGCTTGTGATCAGGACAGCATGTTAAGCAGAAAAGCGAATGGCCGCAAACCAGGCTCAGCGCATCCGAAGACGACGAACCACAGAACACGATCAGACGCCTTTGGTCAGATTAGATACAATTTTTTCTGTTCGGAAGGAGCTCTCTTTCCAAAGTTGGTGCCGATATTTCATCAGGACAAGCTTATGTTTGTGATGGATGGGTGGGAGTTGACGATGCTTACCGAGACATGATGGAGGATATGAGAACTAAAGTCGAGAAAGCCAAGCTGAAAAAAGATCGAGCATCGAATACCTGGAAAAAGATTGTTAGGGAAAAATTGGTAAACACGAAGAACCGCCATGCCATGAGTATACGAGGTTTTGAAGCGTGGGTCAAAGGCTTAGATATATTGGTCAGCGAAGACTGGCTCGTGGCCGATCTTCTCACATCACAAAAGCTCTCTAAATTGTTTTTCATCATTCCAATTGCGTAGGGAAAAGAAGAGGTGGGCTTACTGAAGGCATAAAGGACTGTTGTTCAAAAGAGGCTTCGGTCCAAACGATTGCCAATGAAGGCCATGGCGACCGTCCTCCGGGAGTGGAACACCCGTGACAGATCTGTCGAAGATATCCATTGTCGTCAAGACCTGCCAAGCTGTTAGTGCGATTTCAGCGGACATGGCAGCGTTGAGAAGATGAGTGTCGTTGTCGCCCTCAGACCACGAGCAGTACAGGTGCTGTCCCTTCCCCCAGTTCCCACTTCAGTAAAATGCATTTTGTCGGCAGGCCAGAACTGATACGCCAATCATCCGGTTTATCAGACCGGGAGTCATCGCCGTTGGTGTCATCTTTGGAGCTTTTGTGATGGCTGTGCTTAGGGTAGGCTTACCGGTTGAGATTACTGAGAACGCCTTCCGAACCAATCTCAAGCAAGGGACTCGTCAAAGTTCGCTGCCGAAATATCTCTCGAGTCGTCTGCTGGAAGGCTCGGGCCTGTCGAGATTCTGTCCAACTCGTCCCCCAACGTTCCATAACGGCTGATGTGAGGGCAGGGGGGGGAGCAAGGAAATCTGGCGGCACTCATGCTTTGAGGTTGAGATCAATGGTTGTGCTTGATCTTCATCAAGGTCGCGTGCGGACCGAGGAGCTGCGTCCAACAGGCGAAAGCTAGAGCCAGCTTCGCTAGCTAGTCAATTGACTTTGTGGTGTACACGTGACGGAGTCTGAAGCGCTGTTAGTAACCCGCCATCGGAAATTTGAATGAGGAAAAACTTCGAATAAGGCCAGTCAGTTTATTCTTCCCAGCCTTGCCCGAGACAAGCTCAGAGCGGATTCAGTATGGCCACAATTGTGCTCAGGGCTGGTTATTTGCTAGTGAGATGTGCCTATTGCCGATCAAGGAACCTTAATTGTCGAAGTCCAAAAGGCCAACCACGTGGGACGGCGGCACGAAAGCGCAGTAGGAGCTGGAAAAAGCTTGTCAGACATGCGTCAAACAGAGACGGAAGTGTCCATGTATCGCAATTTTGGCTCAGACAACCCTGTGTATGCACTGTTTGCACTGGGCAGCATGTCCTTTCTGTATTCAGTGTAGCGAGGCGCTGATCATTTGCCAAAGAGCTTTTCCAAAGGAACGCTCAGCACTTCGCACCTCGAATGCCCTTTACTAAGATTTGTTCATCATGACTAAGCTTGGAGACGAGGAGGGAGGAAGACATGCCTTGGAAGATTGAACCGAAGACGTCGACGTCGAGAAGGGGAAGTCGAAAGATAAGATCGAGAAGTCGAAGCCGATAAGCTGAAGTCGAGAAGTTGAAGTCGCGACGTTGAGGTCGACGGGTTGAAGGCAAGAGGTGGAGGACGAGACCTGAGGAATTTTTTAGCGAGGAATCTTCTGAGTCTCTTGTTGCAGGAAAATTTTCTGATGATGCTCAGCTGCTTGTGGATGCTTGATGTGCTCTTCTCCTGCTCGTGGATGCATTGCGCCCGACCAAGCTTGTTGGCCATCGCTCATTTTTGCGCCACCTCTGGCAGAACAGAGGTACCTAGAGGTGGTCGCTCATGTGGGTATATCCGTCGCTCATCATATCAATCTGTATGGAAATAATGTGGAAGGTGCGTACCTTGAGTCTAGGAGCTCGTGATAGGGAGTGGTGAATGTTGATTGACGAAGGAAGTCGAAGATCTACATGGCAATGTCAGCAAATTCTCTAGAAGAGTTGAATTGGAGGTTTCTTGTGGAGTTAAGGTGGCTCAGACATTGAACATCTTTCGTCATGGACCAGTCGACATGCTTAAGCTCCATGGTCCCAAAGCCAAGCAATTGGGTACAACGAACTTCAACCCTGAATGCAAGCAAACGGGTAGAGAGACCGATAACCCTCAAAGCAATCTAAATGGGTACAGAGATAAACACTGCCGCTATCACAAACAATACGCACTACAGAGAAGAATTCTTTGTATCATCATCGCCATGATGGTGTTGGACAGCAAGGAGGGAGACATGCCATTGATGTATGATTTTCTCGGCGGCGGTGGGGGCGTTGGCTTGTGGATGAGTACTAGGGCCCTGCATAAACTGTTAACCATATGTCTTCAAGAGCTTGGATGGATGTTTGTCGTAGTGAAGTTGGATCAGAAGTGTGGATTTGTTTTCGCCAGAAACGCCAGATAGCAGGACGCCAGGTTACAGCCAATAACCCAACGAGCGAAGCAAGTGGGTACAATAGAGAAACCATGCCGTCCCGCGATTTGGCGCCGTATCAGCAATTTGAAACAAGGTTTTCATCATGGGAGTGGTTGTGAGAAAGGATAGAGGCGAAAGGCTTACCAATGATGGGTCGAGAAGAGTTGGACTGTGATGCTGTCGGTGGACGGTGCAAAGTATGGTTACTGTTGGGGTTTCATCGCTGCCTAGAACCAATTTTAGCGGTTTGTCTCGCAAGCTTTGAGACTGCAGGAAGAGGTGATTGATGATTTCTCAGATAAAGGCCGCGTCGCGTTCGAGCGTCGCACCGCCTGTTCCTTACGCCTAGCGGGCGCCAGCTCGAGGTACCGCGCCGGCGGTTACTGCTTGTCTGCCCTCGCTATGGTCGGGCTTTGCTATCTGAACCTAGGTTAATTGGTGGCAGGGTGCGGAAGAGGGAAGAGACTTACCGAGCTGGTCAATCCCACACAGTGAGAAGTTTACATAAGAAAAGCTCTGCGACCTCGCTGCGGAAGTATAGATTTGTGTGGGTGGTATCGAGGGGCGGCAAGTGCAAAGTGAGATCAAGGCTGAAACCTTGAGCCCGCCATTACACCTCCACGCGTGCATGATTGGAATGAGTGTGGAGAAGCATAATGAATTGGATATAAGGAATAAGATGCGGAAGTCTGAAAAGCTTTGTATCATGTGAAGGTTGTGGTGGTTGGTGGTTGGAGTTTGTTGTTGTCGTGAGTGCGATTCTGGCTGCAAGAACTTCTATTTATGTTCGCATGCATAATTTCCCCAATCTTCCCTATCATTCTTGAAAAATTTCCATCTTTTTCGAAAACCAACGAACTCCTCTAAACCCCCAATCATCGAGCTATATCCGCCCTCCACACGCCGATTCTCGCACGCAAATAGACCAAACGACTTTTGCACAGTCTCGCAAACCTCAACATATTCTATACATACAAATCAAATCGTCTCCTGATGGCCATCTCCTCTCTCTCCGCCGTCACCAGCAGCAACACCACCAACAAGCTCCGCTCAACTTGCACAAAGCTCAAGCAGCGAATTTTGACGAAGAAGACCCGGGCCGTCATTCGTCACGCGAAGCGCGAGCCGGCACAGACTGCGTAAGGCATCTCAAGCACGTTCACAGCTTCCTGCGCGTATCTAATATGAATACTCTATAGCCAAGAGCTACTCTCGAAGACGAAGGAGACAAGAATGGAGGTTGAAGACCCTAGCACAGCCACCTACCTGGCGAAGGTTAGGGAGTACAAGACTAGCGGTCGGTGGGCGGCGGACAGGAGGAAAGTTGGCCGGCCTCCGTATGATGAGGTGTTCGGCTTCTGAGCAGAGAAGTTTAAATGTAGCACCACTGTGTATAACCTGAAGGGCGCTGCTTGGGGAGTTTCTTTGGTAGAACGGCACGAAACGACGTAGCGAACTATGTCACTTGGCTCTGCGGATGACCGGGAATATGGACAATTGATGGACATCTGGCGAACAAAGAATATGACAAACCTTTCACGATACGCGTTGGTCCACGAAGTGCGGTTGGATTGAATGCTATGTAATTGGAAATGTCCGCTTGAATCTGGCAAACGCCCTTTCGTCAACTTTGTGAATCGGACTATTCGATCCCCCCACCGCTAGAGATATGGCATTTGCCTTCTTATCTACGATGTCCTGGAGTGTTTAGGTCACGGCCAAAAGCCTCTTGCTCCAATATCCTTGCTGCTGATATGACACGATTGAACGCTTGCCGGATCTAGGATTTGCTTTGCCGTCCCTAAAAAAAGCCCCCAGAAATCTTGAGATTGGAGAAATTAATCGAATGGCGTTATAGACTCGTTACCATAATTCGGAAGAACTGCCTATCCGTTTATTGTCACTAGCAATGCATCGTCTCCACCCATTGTCTGCCGAGTTCCCAGAATCAGGTCGAAGTCTCGAGCCATCGCGTTTCCTCGACGAAAGTTCATTGCGTTTGAGATTGCGATTCTTTTCCGGCTGTTGTTTCTTGCCTTCCTGGCAATATCTGGCCTTGTTGTAAAGCGTGTATTGTCGACGGATTCAGGCTTCGACTTTATCATAGACTTCTTTCGGTGGGAGATTGGGTGTCGATCGTAAGGTAGGATGGTTCGGAGAGGCTTTGAAAGAGCGATCGATGCTTCGGAAAAATTGATGGCTGGTTGTTCTTCTGATTGCATGGCAGTTTTGGCGTTGGTTGCATGAAGTTCTTTGAGCTTGATTGCGCGGCTTGTGTTGTTTCGAGGTTGAGATTGTGTTTATGGGACTCAAGACTCAATATGTCGAGACTGCTTCCTGTTGGCGATGCGCTTCGAGCTAAGACTGAATATGGGTATCCTTGTCTTGAAAGCTCAGGATGGGCTCATCAAACGGAGTAACGTGCTGAGCAGTGGAGAGACGCGTCGATCCCAGACAGATACAGCACATCATCTTGAGGTGGTCACCAAAAGTACGCTTAGCCAGACCAGTTGTTCAATGGTGTATCTGTATTGCGAGAGGACCAGTTTTCAAATCATTCGAGGGCCCCGGAAAGACTGGCTGCGCAAATGATCGTGTTGCGATACTGTGTAGCCATATGAGCTCTGGAACTCTGCGATTATGCATTTCACGGCTGTCAAATAGCCAAGAGTTTCTAAAAAGAACGATTTTCGATGTTGTTTGCTGAAAATTAGAAAGCCCTTTCACAAAGCATTCAGCACAAATAGATCTCAAGAAGTGGATTGCATTCTACGATTTGGTCAAAACTGGAGAGCTACCTGCTTGAGCTTTGTATTCCTACTAGACCTGCCACTTCAAACAAGAACACATTGAAAAGCACGGCAGGCTCACTCCATTGAGACTCTCCTGTCCTGTTGTTCCTGTCTGCCTGCCTCGCCAGGCCTTTCGATGTATATTTGCAGCTGCGAGCAGCTCAAAACTCTGCCATACTCCGAGAGATCCATCAAACTGGTGGCAACCATTCAGAGCTTCCAGTCTGTGTATCCTGCAGCGCCGGAACCGTCCAAACACTCTTTTCTTGGCCGCCGCCTGTGCTGTTGTCAACCAACCACTTGCCTCGATCCATCTCAATGATATTACTTTGACTTGAAAGGAGTCTTCAAGGCTCTGAATGCCTGAGTGGAGCACCAATTTTTCAACGGGTGTATCCTACTCCCATGTCCTCGATGTTATGAGTCCGAATCACCTCAGCTTCCTTTTCTCGACTACATCTTGTGCCATTGCAGAACACCTAATTGCCTCCAATCACCACCGGAGGGATTTGTCGAGTTCGAAGAATTTGCCAGTGTCACACACTCCTTGTGTGCATCTCCAATTTTGTCAGGAATGTATAAGGTTCCGTGGACTGCGTCTAGAAGGGGCTGAAGCCGTGCTAGTTCGCTCTTCGAATTTTTTGCTCTTCTGCTTGCAACTGACTCTTTTCTACCGTCTGCGATGTTGAAAAGCATTCATTCTCCGGGACTCTGATATACCTCCGAGTCCAGATGACATTTCCAACCCAGATCGAAGTTGACAGTGTTCGAATTCGTAGAATCTAGGAAGATTCGTAGCTTCTTTAGTCCCAGAACCATCTTCTGCAACATCTCCAGCGTTTCCCCTGATGTGCCTCGCACGAGACACTTAATTCGGCTCTTCTTCGCTGCAATTTCACCGAACTGCCTAATTCGGCTGACTGATCCCAATTGGGAAAGTATATGAAGGCTTGAGATGTAGTTCGAGTGTGTGGGTTCTGTTGAAGATGTTCTTGGTCGCTGTTCCACAGAGCTTGGATCGGCTCGAGTCTTCTTTCGTCACGTCGTCGTCGTCGTCGATGCACTACGAATAAATGCCCGAAGCCAGGTGATGGATTTGAGAAAGGAGGGTCGACAAAGCCTGGAGGTTGTGTATGCCCTATGTTGGAGTCAGCCTCCTTGTAGAAATGGAATCTGAATACTCTTCAGTAGCGCTGCATTGCCACATTTAGCATCCTGTCTTGTTCGTTGTTGAATATCTCAACTGGTTCGATCTGTACATGGTTCATTACCATGATCAACTCGTCCCGATGAAGATTGTATGGCTTGATGTATTTCTGATAGTTTTTCAGGAATTGGAGAGGGGCTTTGATGACACCTGGGGTTGAAAATTGGTGGCCATGTAGCCATTATGTTGGGGGTCTTGGCGCTAGATTGTTGGTACTCCAAAGTTTCACGCGTGAGCACACTTTCTCCTTTGGACCACACACTCTCTTCAGATCACACAATCATCAAAATAATCATCGTCACAATGCCCATCCAAGAGCAGAACAACTTCTGCGCCACCTGCGCGGCATGGCGTCTCCTGGTGCTCACCCATCACTGGGAGGTTGATCACGGTCATCCTTTCAACGCACTGTATGCTTCTACATGTATCATGTGTCTTTTTCGTCTCTGATGCTTCATATCTTAGTCTGTACCGCCCCGGGAGACCCCATTACACTCCCCAGCAATCGCTGGACATAGTAGCGGCGAGAGAAGCCGCCGCCTGGGCCAACTTCTGCCGCGAGATGAAGCTGGATCAAGCTTAAGAAGAGCTTCCAATGTTCCGCTCGTGTCGGACACTGCAGACGGACAAGCTCGTGTCTTGTCGATGGGTGGACCACTTCTTTCTGGTGGATACGATTGGCATGGATACCATGACTTGAGTCGCAGCATGGGAGACGTCAATGGTTAACGAAATAATGAATCAACCTCGGCTGGTGGCCATCTGCCAGCTAATACGCATATATCTGTACCATGTATTGTGACTGCATTTGAGAACGAACCTGATTGTGGTATATACTGGTGACTGTCACTCGAGAAAGCGGTTGATGCAGTCATTGGATTGAGAACTTGACTATTCTCCCATATCTGAGATTCCTTTGGTTGTTGAAAAGACCATTGAATTGGAGGATCATTAGTGCCCTATAAATTGAGACAATGATGCTATATGGGGGGCCAAAGCATCAAGCTTGGGGTGTCATGGAAAGCAATTGCATAGATCTCGTGGCGATATGATGAAGTCTCGGGAGACGATCGAAGCCTAGCTCTGGGAACGAGAGAGAGAGAGAACCTGTTACTCTGTGGCAGTGAGTTGTGACTTAGTTTACATTTCGAGGTTATCAATCTCTTCTTACCGGCATACGATCATTTGTCTGCTGCTTTGAATACTGGAATATCTTGGTCTTGACGGGAATGTCATATCGCGCTTTGGACGAAATCTTCCTCTGCTCTAAGCACTCAGTACAGACCACCTCATCAAGCCAATTCATCAGTCAATACCACACCAACACAACCACCATCATCACCATCACCATCAACATCAGCATCGACAACATCTCCGCAATGACTCGTCCCCATTGCAGCAAATGCGCTTTCTTCTCGGCGCTCCATCCCACCTGGGGCTACCTATGCCGGATGTACCCAGACTACTGGCGGTATGTTCTCCCAAATACGCGTTTGAAGAGACGTTTTCTAACGCTCCCACTAGCCAAGGAGATGATGTTGGTCCGCTCGTTGCCCCTGCGCCTGCTCCGTCCGCCGCCGCCGCTGCCATTGTCGCCCCTGCTCCGGCAGTGAAGGAGGAAGACGAAGAGAAGGAAGAGAAAAAGGATGGAGAGAACGACAAGGTCGTCATTAAGAAGGAGGTGGAGGAGGCATAGTAAATTATCCCATATACCTTCCATGGCTGCACAATCGCTAACATGAATTGCCCAAGATCGTTTCACAAACGGCTCCTCCAGCCTTCCAGGATGGCGGAGAGAAGAGGAGAAGATGAAACGAGAGGACGGCCCTCGCGGCAGCCATTTAGCAGACGACGGTGCCTTTTGGCACATCTGTGATTGAACAACTCCCACTATCGATACATACCTTGCAGTCATACATTATTTGTGACGATCGATACCTCAATATACTACTCGCTGTACCTTACCTGAATCACTCGATGACCCGGTTTGATGTCCAATTTACTTGGTCTGTGTAGACACATTTTGAAGGAATGGACACTGGAAAGAGGACTTGTGAATACCTTCAATACACTCCGACAAGGACAGAATTGCTACTTGGACACTGAGCTGTCCTGGATGACTATAATGAGGCTATACTCAAGCCATTGCCTCTTTTGACTGACAAATTCTCGCCCTGATTCTTGCACGATATTATCTGGTTTCCATTTTACCAAGCGACGAAAAGAGCACAGAAATCGTTGCCTTCCATGCCTTCCAAGACGTGATGATGAGAGTTAGCTTTGAACAAAATTGATCCAGCCCGTGTCATGGCTTCAATGAAACCGTGTCAATGGCCCTTCAATTCCAAATGAAATGAAGTAAATATCAGAGCACTGGTTCCAAGATAAGATATTATCGCGCTGGACAACTTGGCTTGAAGCTTGCCAAAAAAATCCATAGTGGCGTCACTACTCTTTTTTGAACGCACATGCCCTTTATCAACGAGATTTCCGAAATCGTTCCTCCAAGGGCGCGGTGGGTTAACGGTCTGATTAGCCGTCGGCATTCTGCCATGTGGGTGTGTGGGATTCTGGGGGATGCTGTGGTTCTCTGATCTTAGATCAAGGTTTCCTCTGGGTTCTACCCAGTTCGCCTAAATAGACTCTTGTGCGAGGGCCCGGTACAAGATAATCTTTTTGCTACATAGCGGCTTTCATTTTGGGTATTGCTGGACGTTGTCTTTGGCCCATTTTTGGGGCCATGTGATTGTATGAGTGCGCGGTCGGTATATGTACACATTGACACAAAGAAATCATCAAGGGCGCGGTGGGGTAGCGGTTAAGATCCGCAGGCATTCTGCCGTTTGGGAAGTGGGAAGGTCAATTGAAACGATACAGAAAAGCTGGGGTTTCCTCTGGGTTCTACCCAGTTCGCCCCCCGAAAGTGTGACTAGTCGTACGAGGGCCCGGTGCGGTTCACTTTTTGGCTATTTGAGCAATGATCATGAACCGTGTGTGACAGCGTGATGGGCGTTCTTTTTGGCTTCATTATGGTGATAACGAAGGTTTCGCGCGGCGCTTCGAATGATCAAAGTCTAGTTCGAATGCCATATTTCTCGCAACGAGGAAATTTTCCGAAGAGAATGGCATGCAGAACAAACCTTCGTTGACGTTGGCAATGTCAGGGAGATGGGTCAACAGTTTCGTTCACGATGCTCCGATGTTCTCGCCTTCGGGCTTTTTGGATATCAACTCCACGATCAGAAACAATAGTTGTTTGTTTTGGCTATGATTATGACCGGTACATATGTCCAGTGGTCTGACATGCTCTTCGAAATTCGAACGAGAAATATCGAAGCTCGGTTGAGGGTGTTCACCAAAATGTCGAAAAGGAGTATATTTGCTCGAGTTTCGAACAAGTTATCCACTCTCACCAAAAATACAACCTGATTCCCTATCATTGCTCCAAATAAGCTCACATCAATCACGGGCGAGAAAAAAGGTCAATCAAAAGGAATTGTGTTCAATTTCAACAGTTCCACTGGTGTCGATGGTTCGCTATTGAGAACTTGCTGCCAACGTGACTTTCTCTATCCATGGAATCGATTACTGTCGTTCCCACCCAGAATGCGTTCCACCGCGGCAATCGTATTATCCACAAGCCGAGAATGTCCCAAATACCATCGTCCGTCCCCAAGTTTCTCCCTCTCACTCTTTCGCCGAGTCGAAGCCATTAGGAAGTATTCGGGGCGCAATTGAAGAGCAATGGAGGGTGTGATGATAGAGGCTTTGGTAGCTCTATTGGCGGGAGCTTGCCGTGTGGCGCTTCCTGTGCTATTGTTGAGGTCGCCTCCTGATTGATATCCTCCAAGTCCCATGCAGCAGCTTGTCCCGGCCCAATTGCAAACTTTCGATGTCGTCGTTTACGTCCCGAGTCCTCTTCCTCCAGTTTCTCACCGTTTCGATGGACGTTCTGTGGAGGTCCGATTTGGACTCGGTGGTGCTTGGGTGAGCTGGATCGACGGCGGATCTTGTTGATGATTGAGCGAATTTTGGTAATGAGAGACATTGTCTAGGTCTTGGGTTTGATGGATGTTCTGTTTGAGAGGGGACAATGTGTGACTGTGGTGTGAATGCTAAAGAGAGGACAAGACTTGGTCTGGAAGGTATTTCACATTCTCACAACTAGGCATCAATGGTGACAGATCTGGAGATCTATTCAAACTCAATTACGAAGAACGATATGGCAACTAGGGTACATTGTGTTCTGCAGAATTTGATATGGTATGCCACGCCAATAGACGTCTTCGAGTCTCCTTCCCTCGCCTTTCACTTGATATCATCTCAATGGCAATCTTGACTTAATGCTATATTTGCAAACCAGAAAGGTATGGAAAGTTTCTGGCCATCTTGACTGGATGTCTCGCCAGGAGCTTGGTAATTTCTTCTTCGAACTCGAAGTTCGGGCGTTCTTCTCGCAGTCCAGAAATGCCCAGCTGCAATGGCCTTGAATCGACCAAGTCGTAGCCGCCAGACCACTCTTTTGTATCCAGCTCCTGCGTATGTACGCAACATGGTTCGCCAATCCCAGCACTCTGTATCCGGCGCCTCTGTTCAGGTCTGGAGCTCGTGTCCTTTCCTGTGACTTTCCGCCTCTTACAGACTTCGAGATCCTGCCGATGGCTCGAAGGACGCGGTCGTCAACATTGTAGATGGAGGGGGAATGTGCAGTATTCAAGATCATGGGAGAGCGTCGTTTGTATACGATATTGGCTTCGGCTTCGGAGGGCGTGTCTAACGTGACAAAGAGTGGTGGGGGCTGTCTTCGGTGGAGCAGAGAGTGTAATACACTTCATTCGGTGACAACTAAGTGACAGCTCCGGTGGCTTTGGCAACGTGATGTGCTTAGAGGTCTGGACAGTGTCAGCGTAAGACTTGATGTGATACGTGTTGAGAAAGGAAAGATACGTCTCGAATCTATGCGATACTTCTCTGGTGGAGCTCTAGGCGTTGGTGGTACTTCATTCTCTCTGTACTCGAGACCGGTTGAAGCTTCTTCATAATTCTCCAAGCGCATTTCTTGGTCGCATAAAGAAGGAATGTCGAAGTCCCAGGAAGAGACCGGCTCCGTTAGAACGCCGATGGCTCTGGTTTCGGCGCATGAATGTCAGTCTCTGGAGATGACGAGACAGGCGCTTAATAGTTCTGAAGGACCTAGGGGTATCTAATGATGATTGCTGAGTGTAATGAGCACTGGAAAACGCCCTTGATTCTGGACACTTCGTCAGTGATGGGGCGCATGCCAGCGATGATGAAGAACGGCCTCTCTCTAAACAATGACAATCTGGGAGAGTAAGAAAAGACATCTTGAATGGGTCCGGACCATAGTAACTGATTATTATTGGCCTCTGTGACCGACTCACTGTCGGAGAATCTCGTCGTCAAACTTTGGTGTCGTTAGAATTTTGAGGGCCCGTCGCTCTGAAGTGTCCAACACCGGGCTCCCTCGTAGAGACCCGGGAAATGGTCTCGTCCTCGGGGAGAAGGTTGTCACTGAGACTGATGGATCGTGGAAAGGGGCAAGGCTTGGATAGTTGTCAGTGATGGTGTCGAGCTTCGTGGACATTCAAGCAACGAAACATTGCCACGCAAAATCACTGTAAGGATTGACAGTCTTCCATATCATAAGGGACAGGTAAACACACCCGCAATCGCAAGAAGAGTGCATTCTTCTATGCAGCCAGCAACAACACTGGCCTGTCAAATTCACATCAACAAAGTCAGACGCGTCACCGAAACAACAAATCGTTACAATTAGCAGAGAGGATTTTCTTCTTCAATGTCCCACTCTTAAGTGAGACCATCAATGAAAAAAGAAATGTACCCTTGAGACTTGAACCTTCTGGAAATGGGATACTTCGAGAAGGGGTGAGCTGTTCAGGGCATGTTACATTGATGTGGACTAGACTCGGATCGATGCTAGAGGCAAAGATCCTGCTGTTTTGTCCGTCAGTGAAGACAAAATGAGACTTCAATAAGATGGTAATGTACCCTTTTGACTTGATTACCTTCTTGAAATGGGATACTTCGAGAAAGTGAGCTATCAGGGCATGTTACATTGATCTCCCCGGTAGCTAAAGACAATTGCGCAATGCAACATCCCTTCGCCGGTGGGTGAGATGGGCGTGACAGATAATATGGAACTCTTCATCGATGTCCCACTCGCAAGTGATGCTATCGATGAAAAGTTCCTGGGGTGAGTCGGTGATGGAAGGATGTTGGATGGCTGTTGGAAGGATGATGGAAGGAGGGAAGGAACTTGAGGGAAAGGTTTGAACCTAAATGATGTTTTGAAAGGAAGTTCGAAGGATCGAGGGGTATAAGAGGACTTAGACCCTTGTATGTTAGTAAGCTCAAGTGGATATGTTGCACAGACACTCTTTCGGAAACAGGAGACTTTGATTGGCCAGGTACCTGATGGTAACGTGATACTTTGATCTCTGTGGGGGCTAGAGCTGCAGGGGGACTATGGCGGGGCTCGCGGGGTGGGCAGGAGTTGGATGGGGTTGCTCAGGCAGCCGGTAGAGACGGTGTATTAGCTTGAGGGATTTGGAGGCTCATTGATGTCTGCTGGACTGCTCCAGAGAGCGCTTTGTCTGCCACAGGAGTCCTTGAGCAGCCGTGATAGATTGCTGATGGTGTGAACTGCACACACTCTCTGCCTGCCATGAGCTCTCTTCATCTGCGCGTGCGTCTTGAGACAGTGTCCTTCGATTGATGTATCATCGCCACTGAAATCGAGAGCAGCAGTTGTAGGCACTCCCCAAATGATACCTCGAGCTATCTGTTCACGCCCAATTTACAGCTATTTACAAAAATGATTTACACGCTTGACGTTCGAGACGATTTTATCCAGTTCATGCCACGCTCTACTCGCTTCTCAACTCCTTCGAGACAGATCGATTGTCCTCTCCTACAAGACACCGCAACTTTTCCGCTAGAAACTTGAAGCTTCGAGCCCTCCAAACCTGCTGTCAGTCGCGTTCGAAGAATACGAAGCGCTTGCGAAAAGACTGAACGAGTCCCATAGCAAGAGGGGGATATCCTGGTCCTCAAGACTAGGCATCGAAAAGATATTCAACGACGGTATATTGGTGTGAACGAGGCATTTTCAACACAATTTTGGCGATGGGTACAGCTCGATAATTCCAGGCAAAGACGGCTGTCCATCGAAGACTCCCGTGAATTAGGAGGGAAGATTCAGTGACAGATGAATGGTTCAATGAATATGGTCATTTGATAGCATTCGGCAGCGCACAAACAGTACATCTCATTGTGTCTGAATAGACGTCGTCCCATACTCCATTAACAGATATGCTGTAAATGAACTGATTCTTCCAGATCTCGCTGCCTAACCTACCATCTTTTAACTCACGAAAGTTCTAGCAATCCATCTTCCAAGCAGCTCACCTTCAAACACCAACATCAACCTCGAATATCCCGCGCATACTCTGACACCATGTCAATCATATCCAAAATCCGCTCGGCCATCAAGAACATGCGCAACATGTTCAAATCAAAAGCCTCACGAGAGGCCCATCAACCACGAACACAGCCTCTCGAAACCGCGCCGAGGGCTACGACCCCACAGCCAGCCTCAGTACCACCAAATGACCATCCACATCCTCTGCGCTCCCATCCCCCCACAGGTCTCGAGGGTTTCTCCTTCTCGAAGCAGAACCAGTTTCCGATGGATCAGGATATACCGGGGTTTTGAGAGCAGGTGATGGAGTTCTACTCATATGATATATCGGAACTGTGGGTTCTACAAGAGATGGTCAGCTGTTTTCGCTTGAAGAAGCTCATATATTCTGGTCAACTAACAGTTTTATCCGTCAGGTCATCCTCATATGCATGGTCAAAGCCTTCGGGTACGCCGGCTCGGTCACGTTGCTGATTATCCCATTTGCAAAGAGCAGCGTACACTAGAATCAGGAGTGCGGCAAAGATCACACAAATCACTACGACGATGAAACCTGGGGCATAACGTGGGGCATCTTTGGTTTGAAAGACGAGAGGACCGGCGAAGTTGCCTGCGTTGCATTAGTGCTATGATCAAGAGGAGGTTGCATACTTTCATGCGGGATCTTTTCACCTAGACAATAGCCAATGTATAAACCTGACGAGGCAAAGGTCTTCTTCGTGTATCCTGCAATATTGGCAATTTGAAGTCCCATCATAACAGCATATCCAGCACCAATGGACGGCAAAATGATTAATGCGAAAAGTAAGCCTCCAAGTTCTTTGAGAGGCAATCTCCATAGAAGAACGGCAGATAGCGCTGTGATCATAAAGGAACCACACACAAGGTAAGATCGAATATTGGCATATTTCCCCGCCAGGAATGTCAAGATTAGTTGGAGGGTGCCTGCATATGCACCAGTTGGCATGACCAGAAGGATCGCATTCAATGATGAGAAACCGAAACCCTTAACGATGATCGGGCCGAAGGTAGAGATTGGTCCTGGCATTGAGATCAGCTAGGCTGTATTGCCCGGTTCTCGCATTCAGCACGTGAACTTACCATTAGCTACCATGCATAAGAACGCGATGAGAAACATCAACCAAAATTTGAGGTCAAAACAGAGTTCCAGAACTTGCTTGCTCTTGAAATGTGTGTTCCGAACCCCAGCGTTGTTTGATCGTAGACGGGCGAGCATGATGTATCTCTCTCGGTCGTCAAAGCCCTTGGCTCGAACTGGATCTGGCGGCAATACGAAAAAGACTGCAATGCCCCAAAGTATGGTCAGGCCGCCAGCAAAATAGTACATGTACCGCCAGGTGTGTTTGCCCCCATTGATTGAGCCAAGGCCATAATTGATGATTGGAGAGAAGATGGATACGTAACCAGTACAGCTATACCAGATTCCCATGCGCATGGATTGTTCATTCTTGCGATAGAACGATCCCTTTTGCATGAATCAGTCACGAAACGAAGAAAAGACTTGATGCTCAGCACTCACCACGATCAACATGAACATCGGATTGATGCCGCTTTCCAGCGCTCCCAGGAAGAATCTTTGAGCATAGATACCCTTGTAGTTTATGCAGACAGTCGTGAGAATGAGACAAATCCCCCAAAGTGTCACAGTCGCCGACGCTACTCGTTCTACAGGAAATCTCTGCGCCAAAATCATGGTTGGATAGGTGCCCAGAATAAAACCGAGATAAAAGATGGCAGCCGTAAACGAATAACGGGAGCCTGTCATCAAGCCCAAGTCCTCGCGCAATCCGAATAATGCCTGTTTAATGGCCGTCAGATCTGTGGTTTCAAAATAAGAAATCTCTCATACCGCTTGAGATAACATGGCCTTGTCGTAGTATTGAAGCCCATACGTCATGCACAGTATTGGCATCAATTTCCAATCGATTTTTCGCCGAAGCTTTTTCTCTTCTGCATCATCCCAAGTCTCCTCCCCATGGTAAGTTGCGAGAACTTTCACAGCTTCATCGTTGTGGACAGTTTCGATCATCTTGTTGTCTTGAGATCCGCCATCATTCGCTTGAGCCGCCTTCTCAATCGACTCTGAGGGTATGCTCTTCTCGATATCGGCTGACATGTTCGACGTCGATGGAGAAGGAGATTAAGAATTAAGAAGTCAAATCAGTGAAGGCAGGAAATGTGTCTCAGATCTCTGGAGATCCTTTTCTAGAGGCCACAGACATGCTTGTGGGTACGGGGACCAGGCCCTGGAAGCTGGACGCCTGATTCCGATAGGCCTTTGAGATCTTCTCAGGCATGTTTTTCCATAGGGAAAGCGTAAGAGAGAGAACCTTGGAGGCTCCCGATAGTTGCCGGAACAAGGTCTTGGACATCGGAGAATATCACTTTCAGTTACATAGTACAGAAAATGGCTGGGATCACCGGGAGCTTCGCCGAGACAGACTCGCGTACCTTGACTGTGAATTGTGGTTTGCATGAGTATCGTATTCATTTTGAAAGCTCAAATGACCGAGAGACGACAACTTATGCAACAGCCGTGCAACAGGATGTTGATGAGAATAGGCTGGTGGCCTGGCGCTCAGGGGAAGCTGAGGAGTCGAAGATTTTCTGGGTGGCCTCGGCGCCGAGATCCCACTCTCGGTCCTTCTCCACTCATAGTCATCGATGCTCATTTAGTGGTCAATGCTACGCTACGGATACTCTACGTAGGTAGACCAATGGCACCCTTTTGAATTGTCTCAGTGAACTGGTGGTTGTGCGCTGATATCCGGAAGATGTCTTCAGACTCGCATGCGGCATGCCAGCAGTCTACTTTGTCTTGACCTCGAACTGCAGTGTGCAGCTCGGCGCACCTTAGATCGCCAAGCTAAAAACCTTTCAACCCTTATCTAAGGTGCGCTTACATGTGTTCTGAACCGAACTGTCAACGCTGATCGACACCATGGTCCCTTCCAACGATGAGATTATACTTCCGAACGGCCCGGAGGCATTGACTGTCAAGATGATCATTCCTGTTGGCTTTGGGCCTGCGATTCTCGCACGATCCATGCGCCTATGGTTCCCGAATTGGAGACGTTCAAGTCTTCACCATCTCTCTGTTTTTCTGATCGAGCATCCACCAGCTCGTGAGCTGATCTGGGATCTAGGAATTTGAGGAGCACGAATTATGAAATCGAGTTCGGTCGTACTATCGCTTATACCTTCGAGGATTCGGCACTGCGCTTGGAAAAATTGAAGCAGTCCTTGGGAGGTAAGTGGAATCCCATTGATAACGAATAAAGATGAACATTGAGATAACTGGCCTACATGTAACGAAACTTGAAGTATATCTGCTGATCGAAAGCACCAGTCGATCATTGGCACAGACACCATACTAGCGATCCCTCCAATCCCCCCACAACAACAGCGTTGATTGTTGCAACAGGTCTCAAAATGTAATGCTGCTAGACTTTCCCACAGTCCATCATCTGCGGCCACTCCCTCCAAATCCGCTTCCAAAATCACAGTGCGGCTCATAAACAACCAGCCTCGTCCCCAAAAATCAAAAGTGGGGCCCAACGGCGGCTACGGCCTTAGATCCGTCAAATCCATTCCAAGATTACCGAAACGCTTGTTGTCCGCACAATCCTGGTGATATCTCCGCACCTTGCTTCAGGTTACCCTGTTTGGAGTTAGGCACCGGGAACACCCCACAGGCTCGCTCTTCACCCCGTACTCGGTCAAGCCGCCAATACCGCGATAAGTTTGTGGGATTTTCTGGATTTGGAGATTTGTGGGTGTTGGCTTGTTTCGGTTTGTTTTTTGGTGTTGATGGGGACGGAGATTTGAGACTCCGTAGACCCTGATGTCTTTGATGACTATAGGGATGTTGTGCAGAATATGATATTTCACTGTGTTGCTATACTATTTAGATCATTCACGAAGAGTAGTCTTAATGCCTACCTAGATGAAGGGATAACGTATCGTGGTTTACAGCGGGAGGAGTTCGAGGTTAGTCATTGTCTCAATTATTCTACTATCAATACCTTCAAAATTGCTAGCAACTCATCGCGCTTTTCGCAATTCCATTGCCACCCACAGAATCACCCAAGATTCCAAGACCCAAATCCCATTACTAATAGACCATCAGTTCTCCACGCTTCAATGCCCTCCACCAAATGATCCACCACCCTCCCAACCCTCACCACGCCCCCCTCTAATCCCCACCTCCTCAACATCAACAGGATTACTCGTATAATCCAGAAGTCGATACTGTATCTACATTGGGGGAGGTTATTGGGAATTCGAAGGTTCTGATTTTCGAAAATACTTCTTCGGGTTCAATTAGCGTGATTGACTTCACGACAGACCGCCTGCATGAACTGGCGCAGATAGCCGTGTGGAGAATGGAAGGTGGATCTGATCCGCGATATGATGATTCATCCTGTATGTAGTGTCGGTCGCGCAACTTGAAGGCGCAGCACCAGGCGACAACCCTTTCGGTCGTGAGCCTCATCCCGAACCAGGTCCTGAGGAGGTCAACGAGAATGGAGTCCCAGTCTACACCACAGAGAGATTGTTGGACCGACGGGAAGCAGCTACGGGCCGTCAATATCTTGTCAGATGGGATGGTTGGGGCCCTGCGCACAATGCGTGGTAGCTCAAGTGGAATAGGCCCCGAGGTGTGTGGTCGGGAGATCCCGAGCTTTTATGGGCCATTTCGCCTGCAATGCTGTGCTCGAATTCTATTGTAGAAAAGGTGTTGGAGTATGGATTATCGCGTTGTTGCCCGTTCATGTAGAGAACGTCCAGTTATCTGAGGACTCCAAGGAGGTTGTACGATTTCCTCGTCAAACGGAGAAGATAGAATTCATTTTCGCGTCCCTCTTGGTCGCTGTCCACGCGCGGGGTGATTGAGCAACTCTGCTCATTGGGTTCGATACTATTGAGGAAACCAATCATTTCGCTTGTCTCGAGTCCTAGGTCCCGCTAATGGCGATTTCTATTCAAAGCTGTTGAACGCTTCTCTATATGTATAAGGGTATCACTGGTGAAGTTTGAACTTCCTCTTTATATTCTAATCGCAAAACCAAGTAGCCTCCCATCCACCCCCAAAAATTTCCACGCATGTGCAACATCAACCAAACGCAGCAGTAAAACTCACCAACTTCGTCAACATCTCTTCCACCTCTCCTGCCGGGGTACTCTGACTCGTAACCGCGCCACCAGCACCAGCTCGCCAAACCTCGCATTCGCCAAGCTCTTCGTCAACCATATCGTCTCCGCTCCATTTCCATGCTGTTCGAATGACGACCGAGAAGTCTCCGCCCCCTCCTACATCCAAATAGCCGATGACACCGGAATAGATGCCTCGGGGAACGTGATCTTCGATGTCTTGAAGGATTTCACAAGAGCGCTTTTTGGGTGCGCCAGTCATGGAGCCCGGCGGGAGGGAGGCAGCGAGAGCGTCGATGCCTGTGGGTAGCTCACGTTGGCGAATTGTGTCTGTGCTATAGCTTGCCGGGGACGAAGGCGTTTCGGGAAGAGAGTCCGGCGTAGCGAGCCCGCTGTTTGCTCTTGGATCGTGGCAATGTGCTGAATGGGCCAAAGCTGGTTTGCCGGGCTTTTCAGAGGGCTTGGGTGACCGAGGCAATTGTCCTTCGATGACAGATACGAGCTGGAAAACCGTCTTATACTCCTCCACACCAAATAGTTTTGAAACATGGACACTGCCAGGCTCAACTATACCGTTCAAATCATGTCTCACCAAGTCTGTGATCATCAAATTTTCTGCAACGTCTTTCGAGTTGAGCGATGGTCGAAGAATCTGGCACGCATCCTCAATCGTCATGCCAGGCACCTTCTTCACAGTGCCTTTGATGGGCCTGAATTGGCATTTCCCATTGCGACTCCACGACATGAAGCGTTCCGGACTACTCCCGATAATGTTGAGATTCTCGTTGCCGTGGTTGAGGTTCAAATACGCGGCAAATGGCGCGGCATTTCGCTCGCTTAGCTTTTGGTACAGATCCCAGCTGCTCTGACGTTGTGGTGCTTTTTGCTTTGAGACTTTTATTTTGACTTGATTCGTCAGGCAAAGCTCATAAGAATCACCGGCTCGGATGGCCTTGTCGCATTGTCCGACTTTCTGTATATAAGAATGGTAATCTGGTGTGCCGATTGAACATGCTCGTGAAGCAGGATCCAAGATTTTTTCACCGGGCGAGTCATATCCGTGTGCATCGTTAAGTCTCGAGATCGCGGCCGAAGTATTGAACACCCATTCCTCGTCACTGTTTTTGATGCTTTGGGCGTAAGAGAGCCGTGTCTCGTGGTCAATAACCACACTGCGGAGCACCAGGACAAATGAAATATTTGGTCGCGATTTGTCATCGTTCAGTCTGTCTACCGTGACATTGATTCCCGCCAGTCCGGCCTCGTATGAGACGAAGCCCATAAAGCCGCCCCAAAATGGGATCTTATCACTGCCGTTAGTGCACCTCATCTGCTCTTGGAGTCGCTTTAGATAATCCCAGAAATCGGAAATTGTGCCTTCGCAGGTGATCTCGTGACCTTGCGCGCAGAGGACGATTTTTGATGATGTGTCGAAGTACTGGAGCCGCACAGTGTCCTCGTCTACCAGGCCAATGATACTGTAGCGACCTATGTCTTTGATCAGGGGAGATCCATCAGACCTCACACCGGACTCTAAGAGAACCCCTTCATCCCTGTTGAGCTGGAGGATCTCACAGATTTGCTGCACCGTCGTGCGGCTTAGAGAACGGGCGTTCCATGCTACCTCTTTCCCATGGATTCCCAGTGCATCCCAAATTTCGCGCTGTGAATCTGATCGAAATTCCCTATCAGGTTCCTGGAGGCCCAAGGATCTTGTGATTCCCGTCGCGGAAGTTTTCCAGCTTTCTGTTCTACGTCCCTTAATCGAGTTCCAGCGCTGAGCGTCTTGCCACCAGTTGATAACAAGACTCGCACCTATCGGAAGAAACTCGATGTTTCCTTGAACGATGGTCGCACCAGTGACTACTGACTCCGGGTGAAATTGAACACCGCAGAAGGGTTTTGTAGCGTGCCTCACGCCCATAAGAACCGGTCCATTTGCAGCATCCTGAAGATCCCAGGCTGTGGGAATCAAATTTGGACATGAATTCGATGGTTTCCAAAGATCCCCAGTCGTCAAGACGTGCCCGAGATCTACGTGTAATGAGTGATACATTGTGCCATTGAATGGTTTCAGTCCTTCGAATACGCCTTGGCCATTGTGATCGACCCGAAGCACGAGACCATGACGTGGTTCCGTCAGTCGAAGGACCTATACACATCAGCCTGAAGCCTTTGAGCATAGCATGTTCCCTCACCTTTCCACCAAAAGCATTGCAAAGACTTTGAAAACCAAGACAAATGCCAAACACTGGCAGCAAATGTGAATCCGAAAGATTCCAGATATCATCAATCCATCCAGTATCTTTCTTCTGCGTTGGATGACCGGGTCCGGGGCCAACAACTACAGCATCGAAATGGCTCAAGTAGCTACCCAGCGAGTTCTCTTCTTCGTGTTCGAATATATCGAAATCATCAATTTTCACACAGTGGACGTCCGCATCGATCGAAGTTCTCAGCAGATCAATAATGTTATTCGAAAAGCTGTCGTAGGCATCAACGTATAGAATTTGAGGATTGGTCATCGAGGTTGGTGATGGGTGGCAACTCCAGGAGTCAGTATGTCCTCAGAGCACTCGCGCCCAGAGACTTGAACAGGTATATCCACTGATTGCAGAAAGTATGGTCTATTTGTCCAGGTCGAATCAGATTGGTGTGTATGCTTGAACGTCGTTGTTGGGGGCAAGATCTCCAAGGTCAAGATTTTTTTGATACAATTTCGGCTAGAAACGGAAAAGCGCATAAAAGTTCCTGTCAGGGGTAAATTAGGTAGAATAGGGTGTAGGGGTTCAAATTGTCACGTCTCTTTTCCATCGCCTCTACTCCGCCTACCTTTCATCATCTTCTCATTACAAGATCTATTACAAGATCTATTGAACTACTCGTATGCAAATACAAATAGATGCAGCTATCGATACCAAGATCCGGTCATTACATACCCCACAGCCATGAAAGACGCGAGGCCTTTGAAACGAACAATTTCGCCGCTTTCATCCGAATCGATAGCGACAGACTCGGTTTCGAAGTCAAATCATGCCTGACGTTCGGAACTGCGAATGCCCCCCTGAAATCTGGATTCCACCAAAAGGAGCGGCTTTGCATCGGCTGAACACCTTGTCGTATACTCAGAATCCGGTCTTGCTGCTCTGGCCAAATTTAGCTTCTGTCGCTTTTCCTAGTCCAAACTAAGATGAGCAGTTTGCAGGATTGAGATCAGAAAGATGGACCACGTGACCTTCTTACCGAACTTGGCCGTCTCCAATCTACTGCTGGCTTTGCTGACTCTTCAATTTTTGCAGATGCAAACCGATTTCTACTTTGGGAAACGGGAAACGTTACTGAAGGCTCGAGTTTCTATCACGGGACCACTGCATTCGCTGGCAGATGTCCATGGAAGATAAGGATCCGCTTTCGATATGGAGCTTCACTCCTCTCGACCTCGACAAGTCGCTCACATCTGCTATAAAGTTGTTCCAATTCCGTCAACTGACCGATCGCCATGGTAGACTTTGACCTTATCATCGTGGGCGGCCTCGTCGTGACCGCTGAAGAAGTTGGGGAGCTCGATATCGGTATCAAGGATGAAAAGATTGCCGAGGTCACGGCCCGAGGTGGTCTTTCAGCCAAGTCTGCAACCAAGACTATAGATGCGAAAGGGGGTTACGTGATGGTTTGTGCTTCCAATTTGAAGTAGTATCTTGGATCTGATGTTTTGAACTTAGCCAGGTGGCATTGATGCCCATGTACACCTAGATGAGCCTCCTCTGTTTGGGAAAGGCTCCACGGCCGATAATTTTGAGACTGGTGAATACGATGCTGTACTCTTCCGGTCATTACTCTAACAATCGCAAGGAACACGTTCGGCTATCTGCGGTGGAACGACAACAGTCATCGCTTTCGCGCCACAAGACAGGTCACAGGAATCCCTTCTCACAACTCTCGCTTTGACGCACGCAAAGGCAAAAGATACTTGTTACACCGACTACTCCTTTCATCTCCTCGTTGGCAACCCGACTGAAAAGGCACTCGGCGAGTTTGCAACATTAAGAGAAGAGGGAATATCAAGCTTAAAGATTTACATGACCTATGCAGCTTTGAAGTTGCATGATGGTCAGATACTTGATGTCCTGCTCGAAGCAAGGAAGCAATCAATCACGACTATGATACACGCCGAGAACAACGAAATCATCGAATGGATGACAGCACAACTCGAAAAGAGGAAGCTCTATGCTCCAAAATATCACGCTACATCTCACCCAGCTCTAGCCGAGAACGAAGCAACGTATCGCGCAATCTGTCTTAGCGAGTTCATTGATGCTCCCATCTTGATTGTCCACGTCTCTAGTCCAGTATCGGTAGCAACCATCCGCGCAGCTCAAGGACGAGGTCTACCGATTTATGCCGAGACATGTCCACAATATTTCTCTTTGACCAAGAAGGATCTTGACAAGCCTGGATTTGAGGGCGCAAAATGTGTTTGCTCCCCTCCGCCACGCGAAGGGGTTGAAGACCACGAAGGAATTTGGGAAGGTCTCGCCGATGGCACATTTACGGTGCTCAGCTCTGATCACTGCCCCTTCCGCTACGACGATGCTGAGAAAGGAAAGAAAACGGTGTTGAGCGAGGAGTATCCTGTTGGCCAATTCAAGTACATCCCCAACGGCTGTCCCGGCGTTGAAACACGTCTGCCCCTCGTCATGAATGCAGAACGTCTCAAAATGAACAAGTTGGTCGAAGTCACGTCAACCAACGTCGCGAAACTCTACGGTCTCTATCCTCGCAAGGGGGATTTATTGCCTGGAGAGAGCCATGCGGATTTGGTGATCTGGTATCCCCCTGGCGAATTGAAGGAGTTTGAATTGAAGAACGAAATGTTGCACCACAATGTTGATTATAGTCCTTATGAGGGAAAGATATTCAAGCAATGGCCAAGATACACGATTTTGCGAGGCGAGGTGGTGTGGGATAAAGACAATGGTGGACTGGTGGGCAAGAAAGGCTGTGGCTCGTTCTTGAAGAGAGGGCAGAGTTCACTCGCTGGCAGTCGGGAGGGAGGAGAGTGGGACATCAAAGGCTTCTGATTTTTCGATGATTCAAAAGACGAGTTCTGAGTTTAGGGTAGGTTGTTTTTGATTTCTTCCATCTTGCCTCATCATTCTTATTGCCGAACTTGTGGGGGTAGTCTTTTTTCTACGTTTACTTCTTCGAGCTTTGGGAGTTGTTTGAAGCAAAACTTAGCAATCTTCCGCAATCGATGCGTTTTGATACAATCTCTATCAGCAAACAGTCCGCTGAACTTCATACTCCTCCGACTTCATTGGAGCGTCGTATTTGGGTCTATGCCCAAAGAGGAAGGTCTTATTCCCTCGGCAAAACGTCATAATCTCTCTTTCGATTGCAACAATGCCGGTCTTGGTTAAACACCAACTCCCACGATTAAAAGTTTCAGGTCGAGGCATGAACAACCAAAACCGAAGAATCCTCGAAAATGTATCTTTCGGATTACCTCACGGTTTCGACACTTTTACCATTATTATTAGCACAAACGACCCCCTTTGACGCCCGAGAAGCAACAATAGCCTCTTGTCACCACGCTCTCTTCACAGGATTGAACACTTGCCAGGATATCCTCTCAGCCTTCCTCAGCCGTATCGAAGCTCTAAATCCGAAGATCAACGCCATCATTTCACTCAATCCAAAGGCTTTGGCGCAGGCACAGATATTGGATCAACAACTGTCCATCGGCAATGCATCACAACCACTTTTCTGCATCCCCATTTTCTTAAAGGACAACTATGATACAGTCGACATGAAAACGACGGGAGGGAATCTCGCACTTGGAAACTCCCAACCAACAATCGATGCTCCAGTCGTAACGGCTCTCAGAAACGCAGGAGCGATTATTTTGGGAAAAGCGAATCTGCATGAACTTGCTCTCGAAGGCATATCTGTGTCTTCCCTGGGTGGTCAGACAACCAATCCCTACGACTCGTCTCGAACACCGGGTGGCAGTTCTGGGGGCTCTGCTGCCGCTGTGGCCGCCAGTTTTGCTGTTTTCGCGACGGGGACGGATACCGTGAATTCATTGCGGAGTCCGGCTAGTGCGAATTCTTTGTTTAGTATTCGGCCCACTCGGAGATTGATTTCGCGAGCGGGTGTTATTCCGATCAGGTGTGTTGGAATCGTGATTTTGGCAAGCGACAAAGCTAATGGATTTAGTTGCACGCAAGATGCTCTCGGGGCGATTGGTCGCACAATCAGAGATGTTGCTACTGCATTGACAGTCATGGCTGGAGTGGGCTTTGACTCGGCCGATAATACTACTGCGTTAGTACCTGCTCCGTCGATGGACTTGGATTACTCTGCAGACCTGGACTCGGTGGATTTGAAAAATGTGAGACTTGGTTTGGTGACCACTTTCTTCAATCGCAATGTCACGAATGAGACCACACCGGTCAATAAAGCAATGGATGCCTACATCTCGCGACTCCGCGCAGCAGGAGCAACAATTATCCCAATCAACGAAAGCATATACACCTCGTCCGCCATCCTCGCAAAATACGACACCCAACGCTACGAATACCGCGAATCCATGGACGCCTATCTGTCCCGCTCATCACTGAAAGGTGCCCATCCCTCAACCCTCACAGACCTCTACGCCACAAACTCTTCCAGCCTCGGCGGCCACTTCCTAGTACTCCCCTCGCAATACGAATACGTCACCACATCTCTCAAATCCTCAACCTCCAACACCACCTACCCAAAAGTCCAAGCCGGGATCCGCAATCTAACCCTCTCCCTCGCCGAAACATTCAAACGCAATTCCCTCGACGCACTCATCTACCCCGAACAAACAAATCTCGTTGTCAAACTCGGTTCGCCTGCTCAAAGTGGGAGGAATGGGATTTTGGCTGCTGTGACGGGGAGTCCCGTTGTTACTATCCCTATTGGATTTAGTAATGCAACTGGGAGCGCACCAGTGGGTGTACCGATCGGGATGGAGATTTTGGGGAGACCTTGGAGTGAGACGAAGTTATTGGGGATTGGGAGGGCGATGGAGAGGTTGGGGAGGGTAAGGAGGATACCGAAATGGGCGGAGGATATTATTGAGGGGAAGATTTTTGATAGAGTGCCGGCAGTGGTACCGGATAGAGGAAATGTTCCGAGTGCGTATGCTGTTGGTGTTCTGTGAGTAGAGGTGGGTTTGGCATGAGTTGACTATCTAGAGATCAGTTAGAGCTACTATCGTTGATTTTTGAATATACTTTTTGTAGTCTACGCCATTTCGTCGCTTTATCTTCACGATGGCGCAAGGACACCGCAAGGACACCAAAAAAAGAATTTCGCAGTTGGCGGTACTGGGAATCGAACCCCTAAGAGAGGTCAGTACATGAGAACGGGCAGGTGAAAGAGGGACACGTACAGGCTGGCGCGGAATTTGAAGTCAGACTTCAGCCAGAAAACTGTTCCACAACGCGACGTCATACCACTAGACCATACCACCTTGGAATGAGCTTCTCAGCCAAAATTATTGTACATATTGGTGCGACATGCTCAGTACACACTGTCTGTTGAACGTGCGGGCGGGCGAGGCGATAAGATCTTGGGATGCTCGCTGTTCATTGGGTTGATTTGGTGGGGGTGAGATCGATTACCGGCTGACGGCCGGCTCTCCGCCGCCAAGCCTCTGTGGAGGCAAGCTCGGCAAGAATCTGACTCTGACATCCACCACAAGCGACAGACAAACACGAACAATCCACTCTGCTGCCCTGAACATGCAGGAGACACGGCAACATTCCTTCCAAACCATCGCTCACCAAGCGAGTGGAACTCTGGCATGCATGACAGATGCTGCTCAAAGACGCGCCCTCTGCTGATGAGACTCCAGCATCCCATTCCAGCTGGCCAGCCATCCCGAGGGCTGAAGAACTAAAGAACTGAAGAACTACTCCGCTACAGTCCAACACCATGGGCTGACCCGTTGACACCTCAGAGGCTTATTGTATGGACGCCTCCATGTATTCTAAGACGCATTTGCAGGGAGTTTGAGTCGGTGCGTCCGCTTACATGCTGGTTCTCTAAATATGGCCGTCTGAATCTGGCAGTTTGACGCCTTTGATGTGGAAGGTTTCTTTATTGCTCCTTGTTTCCCGCGCACCTGGTTGAATTCCTGTTTTGTTCTTCTCTTTGTCCATTTCTCGCACCTCGATCAACACACTTCATTCTTAACCATACCTTATCGAGGGTCTCGAACTTCCTTGCCATCATATTACGACTCTATTTATTAATATCTTCCTTTATCATAAGATTAGGTTGTCGACCTCGCAGCGAGCGCATACACTATGCGACTCTTCTCTCAGCTATCAGCCAGCTTCCTGTTTGCTCTATCAGCATCGGCACAAAGCACAGCTGGATCCTCAACAGCTAGCCCAAGAGCAGTATCATCTTCTACAAGCTCACGAGTAGTATCCTCAACCTCATCATCAGCCAGGTCGTCCGCAACGGCTGGGCTCAACCCGCAAACTCACCGCATAAATGTTGGACAAGCTGGAGCACACTCTTTCAGCGACAATTCAATATTTGCCTCAGTAGGCGACATAATCCAATTCGTCTTCTACCAATCGAACCACTCGGTTATCCGAGGAGAATATTTTGAAGGCGATGGTTGTCCAAACGGATATTGTAATCCTTGCATACCGTACGAAGCAATCCATGGCGAATCCGACCTTTCACTATTCTCAGGAAACCAATTGGTCACAAACACCCCATCATCGACATCGGTCGCACCAACAGATAAAGTATGGAATTACACGGTCACGAATTCATCTATGCCAGTCTGGTACTACTGTAACGCCATCGATTCATGCACGCCTGTCAGTTTAACTCCAATCATCTTAACTCAAAAGACACCCTAACAAGAAAACCCCACAGAACGGAATGGTTGGCGTAATAAATCCCCTCGAATCCCAATCCATAACCAAACAAATCGCCTCGGCCAAAAAAGCCGCCTACCAACTGGCCCCAGGCGAAGCCCTCCCAGTCGAAGGCGCATCCCCAACCTCAAGCTCAACTGCAACCCCCTCGTCAACATCAGACGCCTCCCACCCAGCCCACAAATCAAGTCTAGGCGGCGGCGCAATAGCAGGAATAGTCGTCGGCGCCATCGCCATCCTCGCCATAGCAGCCGCCCTATTCTACTTCATGGGCCGCAGCAAAACATACAAAGACATGTTCGCCTCATCTCGTCACGGTGCCGGCGCCGGCGCTTCAGAACACCCGCAATCCGAAATGGGCATGAATGATCGCGTCGGACCTTGGATACCCAATCCCTCTTCCATCCCTCCATACACAGATAACCCATCTGTATCTGGGCACGGCAGTCAATCAGGAGGAGGGGCATACCAAGACCACAGAATCTCGCAAATGACGTATACCTCCATGGCGCCTAGTACAGCCGGTGGCACCTTTGTGGGATACAACAGGAACACGGGGGAACCCGAGTTTGCGGCTGAGGCGCCTGCTGGGGATGTCGTTGGTCATGGCCATGGCGGGTATAGTGCCAAGAATAGTCCGGCTGTGAAACAGGGTGGGTGGGCGAATCCTGGGCTTCAGCCTGGTACGGCGGCGATTGCTGAGGAGCAGATGCAGGTTTTTGAGGCGCCGGGGGATACGCCGGGGAAGAGGGGGAAGGCTTAGGTTGAGTATGCTGGGTGGAGGTTATTGGGGGGGTTGCGGAGTGGTGATTTTTTGATTGCGTTGGGCGAAAGCGGGTTACTTAGATGCTTTGTTGAGTAAGACATCCCTCGCTTGAAAACCGGGTGGAGGTGGATATATCATTATTATTATCATTATTATCATTATTATCATCATCATCACAATAAAACCATCCCCTTCACCTCAAAATCCCCCTCAAACCCTCAACTCCAATCCAATCCAATCCCCCAGCTTAACCTCCCCAAAAACGACTTATCCTATTCCGACCCTACCTTACTACACATAAATGATCTACCGATCTCCCTTCTCCCACGCCGAATTCCTAATCAACTATAAGAAAGTAAAGATTCCAAATCAATCAAGCGTAAGAAAGTAGTTGAGATTCCAAATCAATTGACCGTAAGAAAGTAATAAATACCCTAAATATATTAGCCCCCCTTTTATCTATGTAAGGTATCGTATATCGTATAGTATCTCCGCGTGTGAACAATAACAACACTACAAAAATTTTGGTTGATACGTATCTATATCTTCCTAGTTACTATTCTATCACTTTCTATCACTTTCTATCACTTTCTATCGCTTTCTATCACTTTCATCTCATATAATGGCACCCCATACCTCCTCTAGATCAAGCGAAGAAGCGATATTCAGATAGGGTTTCGGAGTTTCCTCGCTAGTTTATATACAATTGCGAATACAGCTGTGATTTCCTTTCGAATCCGAACCCATCAGGGATGTAACATCGAGGGATTATCGTAGATGCGTACTGTAGAAAGGGGTAGGGGAGTGGTATAAAGTAACTCAGGGGGAAGAGTTCCACACTCGTCTCGTCCAATTCTAGGTTGGAGTATAGGAACCCAAAACATCATCTCTACATCCCTACGGGCTTTTTATCGACGTCGACGAACCCCCTCATCTACCTTACACCATCACCATCACCATCACCATCACCCCCGCCCCCCCTCCTTCCCCCGAATCCACTCCTCCACCACCCCCGCAATCTCCAAATTATTCCGCTCCAACATAGAAAAATGTCCGTTCCCATGAATCCCCCGCTCCCCCAACCGAATCCACTCCGGATCCCCACCCGCCTGTTTCAAAAAGGCAATAACACAATGGTCATACGTCATATGCACACTCGCCTCCCCCGTAAGACAAAGATACGGCACGCTCGCGATCTGGGGGAGTTGTCTCGCCGGTTCGGTTTGAAGGTAACATCGACGCGTGGTGAGGGTATCATTACCGACCCAAATTTTATTGAGTTGTGTAGAGTTGGTGATGGGAGGGTCGTAAGAGAGTGGAGTATTTGCCAGACCCCAGCTCCGGAAATCGGATCCGGAGTTGAGGGAGGCGCCGTAGTTCCAGAAAGGTTGGGTGCTGTGTTCTAGATTTATGTTGCCGGCGACGTGTTGGGGACAATCGTTCGAGATGAGGAGGGGGTATTGTGCGCCTGAGGAGTGAGAGATGAGGTAGGAGGGGCCCAGAAGCTCGAGGAGTGCGCAACCGGATGCGCGCATAGACGTTTCGCCGTGAACCCAGTTCTTGGTGAATGGGATGACCCATTTGCTAAATGCTGTGAATGCTGGGTCGCCTTTTTGGCCTGTGCCGGGCCATTGCGTGTGTAGAGTGGCTTGTGGGTATGTTGGATTGAGTTCTGGAGCTGTGAATCCTGATACGAGACCTTCGACCGTCGTGGAATTCCAGAGGGGGAAATCAGTAGAGTCTTCTTGACTGCTTCGTCCGACGCCAGTATGATCAAGTAGATACACCATGTATCCCTTGTCTAGGAAGTAAGAAGCAAAGCCTTTACGGTTGTCGGGAGTATTCAGCCATTGTACGCCTGAGACGGCACCGCCGTGGAAGAAAACCAACGGTTTCTCTTGTGTTACACCGCCAGCTGGCGTTAATTTCTCAACGTACAGGTGATCAGCTGTGATGTTGCCATTGGTGTATTCATTGTCGATCCATCTGCCACCAATGTAGAACACATCGCGGGAGAAAGTTGTCTCCGAAGAGGCACATTTTGGACTGACAGCATTGGTGCCAGTGCAGTCTGTTGATTGCGCAGTCACGAGACTCAGGCATAGAGCCAGGCAGGCAATGAAACCACTACCCATGGCTGCAAAGAATGAGAGGACTGTGGCGTGAGAATGCCACTGCTAAGGGGAGGGAGGGAGCAAGGTAACGAGTGAGTGAGAGATACTCCAGAGTCCAGGATGGAAGGCCAATACCACGTCTGTAATGCCTTGTGACTGCATATAAACAAAATTAACCTGTCCCGTCTGCCCCTGGAGCTAGCAGACACATTCGTGGAACGGGACATAGCGGGTCCGACTTTGGGTCTGTCATTGTATGATGGAAATGGAGATCTCAAAGAATGTGAGGAATTGAATACATGAAGAGTAAGTACAATGGCCTAATCTATCTCAGTATATATAGAGATCCCAGAGATACGTGAAATAAGTGTAATCTCCCCTATCTCGGCCGTGTTATCCTTAATCTCCGTATCATTTCCGTATATCCACGTAGATCTATATTACTACTTTATACATACCCTTTTAGCTACACGAGTCTACGAGAGGAGCTATACTATTAACTAATTATAGTACTTACTTAGTAAGCTAACTATATTAGGCTAATATTATAATCTAAATATACTCTTAAACGTCTCCTTTTAGCTTAACTCTACTACCTAATCTAATCCTAATCAAATTAAGTAATAAAAGGAAGTTTTCCTACTATTAATAAGTA
>JEMP01000064.1:751-174758 GCA_000738655.1 Venturia pyrina ICMP 11032 | reverse complement strand
TTATAATACCTAATTACCTCGTAGTACAGCAAACAGCTTTCCCCGTAGAATCCCGTAAAAAACTATATTCCGCTATGTCTACCCGATACTAAATATATTCTACTATGTCTACCCGATACCGAGTATATTCCACTACGTCTACCCGATACCGAGGCTACTACTAGCTAGATCTAGGCGAATTCTAAGCCGAATTCTATCTAACTCTAAGCGAGATATATATAAATATATGCTTATAATCGGCTTCTCCTATAACGCGATTTTCGTCATTCCGTCTACTGCAACTAGAAGTATATATAGTAATCGTTTATACCCGATATATCCGAATTTTATCCGAGCGGTCTAGGCACGTTATCTAGGAACAATCTAGTCTCTTTAGTCTAGTCTTTTACTTTCATTCGATCTTTTACACTTAGCTATTTGTATCATATTTTCCTATTATATTTTCTTATTATAAAAGAAGAGTTGCTAGTGTTTAGATAATAGTAAATATAATACGTAGTATTTAGGGAGGATATAGCTATAGTAGGTTTACCCTAACCTACGGCTATATACTCGCTATAATTACGTAGTAATCTAGATAGTTGTATACCTACAAGCTAGCTTATAGGTTAATAAGAATTAAGTAATAGTTATCTAATCTTAGTCTATTTCCTTTATAGTCTTTCTTTCCTTACTATTAACGTTAATACCTACCTACTAGCCTATAGGTATCTTGGTAAGCATACTAACAATATAAGATACCTTTTTTTTTTAAATACGGATGTTATAACTACTCTATACTAAGCCGGTCGTAAACGGTATTTGAAGCTAGGGTCTATATAGGTATAATTAGCTACTCGGTATTACTAGTCTAAGTAGGTTCTAAGAGTAACCTAGTTATTATTTACCGCGCGTAAAGCCTAACCTCTAGAGATAGTTAGGTAATCGAGACGAGGTATTCTACGGCGTACGTAGCTATAGAGCCTTATATTACGTTTAGTTTACTAATTCTACTTAACTCTAGTTAACTTTACTAATCTACTTTATATAATTTACTTTAACTCTCGCTATTACTTCTAATTATATCTTATTATAATACTAGGCTGCCGTCGAGCTACGCCGAATCGATATACTATTTAAAGGATCTATTCGTAATACT
Source organism: Venturia pyrina ICMP 11032 (assembly GCA_000738655.1). NCBI lineage: Eukaryota > Fungi > Ascomycota > Dothideomycetes > Venturiales > Venturiaceae > Venturia > Venturia pyrina. Next base: position 173,620 of record JEMP01000064.1, on the reverse strand, counting down.
TACGGAAGCGGAGTTTTAGTAGATAGATAAGTAGGAGGAGTTACTTCGTATACCTTCTATCTACGATAGTATACAGCTAAGCGAGGAGTAGGGTATTAGGTAGGAAGTATATTACTTTATTATATAAGTAAGTATCCTACTTTAGATACCCTAGAAGACTATATATAGGGCGACCGTATTCTTCGATCGCTACCTAATACGGGAGTCCTTAGTCGACTAGCCTCTATCTTAAGCCCTCCGTCCTAATATAAGTATCGGCGAAGCTCTTTAAAATAATAAAATCTAACGCTATATAGGATATTAAGCCCTATATATCGTCGTCGCTATAAGGACCGAAGTAACCTTCTGAAAAACTAACGACCTATTTATTACCTTTACTCGCGTTAGATATAAGGATTTGAACTTCCGCGTCGGTAGAGATAAAAGCTAACGATAGTAGGATCTATTAATTAATAGTAAGGATATACTTATAGAGACTCTATACCTTTACTCGTATTAGAAGTTCCCTTAATAGCTTCTTAACGATCGTCTATAGTACTATAATATCGGGTATAACGAGGGGCCGCTAAACGTAGCCTAGATAATCCTTAAGGATAGTTACTAGATACTATTATCTCGCTACTACCCCTTATAGATAAGCGTAGCTACGGCGCTATATTCTAGTACGAAGTATAGGGGGAATAGATTTAAGGATAAAGAGGCCGAAGGTAGTAGGTAGTATAGGGTATAACGCTACTAGTAATAGTCGTAGTATATTAAGCGATAGCGGATTTCTTTAAAAACGAAGATTAAGCTAAAAAGATATATTAGTACCTACGTAAAAGCGCTATAAGCTAATAGGTAGATTCTAAGTCGCTAATATTAGATTAGGATTAAGGTTATAGAGTTAAAGTAGCGTTAGTTTAAATATAGGGAAGGGAAGACGGACCTAAAGGTAGAGGGGATAGGGAAAGAGCTAAATATATCGTAAGGGGTTTTAACCGCTAGAAGTAATAAGCTTCCCTTACTTCGATTATAAAGGATACCTACGATAACTTAATCCCCTCGATAGTAATATACTTTATAAGCTGTTTCTAATCACGAACGCTAGAAGTCGATAGGTATAAGGAGTAAAGGAATTCTAGGTAGGTTACTACGAATAATACCGGTAAGCTTTAAAGACGAGGATATAAAGGTATAGGGCGGTAGTAAGAATTCTAGAATTATTAGATTAATCTTAAATAGGGTAATAGAGGTTCTAGTTCTATAACGCCTAGCTAGCTCTAAATATATATCGGTCTTAGAGCCCTAAAATTCCGCTCCTTCCCTTAGCCCGCTAAAGTAATTACTACTATATCGTTATACTTATCATCTACTAGAAAACAGGGTCTAGAATAAGTACGCTTCCTAAATTAGATTAAGGAGTTAGTCTTTACTCTAAGGATATAGCTAAGACGGTATAATTAGTAAAGGTTTAATTTAATAAGGGATTAGCCGCTTACTCTACGAGCGTTTACGTTAGGCGCGAGAGTATAGTTAGGCTAGAACCGGGTTTCTTTTCTAGGTTACTAGAGATAACGAGATACTCCTTAGCTATAGTTAGGGTATAGCCGTACTTAATCTAGTATAGTCCCTTAAGTACGTCGGAGATATAAGCCTTTACGATAGTAGTCTCCTTATCGCCCTATTCGCTAAAGATCTCGGTAAATACTATATCGCGGAGGCTCCTTATATCCGCCTTATTAATCTTACCCTCGATTAACTCTAGGCTAGTATTATTCTTACTAGCAGTATTCTCGAAGCTAGTCGTAAAAAAATTAAAGAATTTCTCGATTAAAGGGAGGTAGTTTACGAGGATCTTATTATAGCCGGTATTATCGATCGCGTCGATCTTAGCGTCGAAGGCGCTAATAAAAGAGGAGGCTACGGGCTCGCTTAAGCTAGTATTTTTAGTATTAGACGATTCTATAGTAAGGATAAGTATATAGAGGAGAAAGGGAGTCTAGTTATTAATTAGTAACGGTACTAAATAAAGAGTCGGAAAGGTAAGTTTAAGGTAGTAGAAACGTAGGTCTTACGCTCGACGTCTTCTATATAGATATTAATAGGAACGGGCTCGTAAGGAGTAGTTGGGGTAGTAGGCTATAGTTCTTAATAAGGCTAGGGTAGAGATCTTAAGCTAATTATATAGCCTTAGGAACCGGGTTATCTAGTAGGACGGATCTAATAGCCCTTTTAATTATTTAGGAGTAGATTACTAACTTAGGGCGACCTAGATCTTATAAATATAGATACTAACTAATAAGCGTTATACCTACTATCCTCTAGGACTCCGACCGCGAATATATAGAGACGCTATAAAGATCGTGAATAATAGTATCCTAATAGTTAGATAGTAAGGTATAGAGGATTAATTATAATATTTTACTAAGAGCGAAGTAATAGTAATATACGATACGATCGGAATTATATATAACGAGAAAACTATAAAAGATACTCTTATAGTAGTAGCGTCCTAGGCTACTAAATCCTAGACGGATAATTAGATATATACCTAATAGAACTACTAGCTAACTACTAGCGTTAGCTCTAGCTACTCCGCCTATATATAGAAAATAATATCTTATCTATAATCCCCTACTAGGGAATACGAGGGAGTCTATCCGCTATCTCTTAATAACCTAGAAACCGTATTATAATACTTACTACTCGTAGTATATCTATACTAACCTATAGAAGCTATTTCTACCTTTATAGAACCTTATTTCCTACCTAGTCTTATTATAGTTATTATTCTTTTTATTCTCGCGGCTCGTCGAGGCGGAGCGAAGACGTAGGGAAGAATATAGACCTAATAGTATACTATAAACTTTAAGATAATACTCTTAAAGGTTAGAGAGTAGATACGAGGTACGATAGGAAGGGTTTTATATAATTTTTATAAAATTTGATTTTATACTAGAATATTATAATTAGGTTTATCGGAAAAAGAATATATTTCGAGGAAGTTATTAACTAAATATTATAAAAAACTCGAAAACTCGAAGACTTATAGAAACGTAGTATCTATATAGCTAGGAAATTTAATTAAATTTTATTATAATTTCCTATCAGGTTCTTTTAAAAATCGAGAAAGGTTTAGTATAGTAAGTAAACTTAGAAAGACGTAGGTAAAGTTTTTGGTTTTTAAGATTTTCGATTTTCAGGGTGTGGCCACTCGGTGGCGTAATATGCTACCCTACCGGTACCGCCTCAGATGTATGCCAATGAAGCAAGTCTTGAAGGACCTACACTAGTACTACACACTTCCAACACGCTCAAGGACATCCACCACGCAGGTGACCGAGATGTCTGCCTTTTACTGGGATTCATTGTTTGCTCTCCTGCAGACCGGTTGACCAAGGAGGCGCAGTACTCAAGCGACCGAAGGGACTCGGAGTAAGGGACTGCCAGGGCCCACGATTACACGGTATCTCATCTCTTTCCTGCACTGCGATAATGTCTCTGCGTGTAACCACCAAACTCGCTGGACATGAATCGAATTCCCTGGTATGTTTGAACGTCTCACAAGTCGAATAGTGACACCGCATAGATCATTCCAAGTCCGAGTTCGTAGGCAAACAGATGCCGCATGCGACGACCCGTCTAGCAATCTCTTTATCATGGTTGCAGCTAAGTATTGCCTTTGTTCTTACTATTCAAATCTTCTGCAAGCGTTCCTAGATGTAATCTTACCTATAGGAAGCTGGCCGTAGGGCCTTCGAAATCCTTATGAATCCGAATGGCATCAAAATTGTTAGCAAGGCTATTTTCTTCTCCCAGATACCTTGCACTCTTTTTTGTTGCAGCTATTTTGTCCATATTTCTTCTCGCCAATGTGTCGCGTCTATCACATCCGAGAGTGCTTCGCACTTCGGAGCAGGCACAGAGTCCTTTTCCAGCTGGTCTGTTGCCAGCATCAAACTCGCCATCTTTCGCCATCCCTTTTCTCCAAGAGTATACGCAGGTTTCCCAGGATGAAACGCCCTTCTGTGCTGAGCGCTTCGGCAATAGATACTTGGCTGATTTCCGGGACAAGTCTCACGAGTATTGCCACCAATCCTCAAACAGTAAACTCAAGTGCTTTCATAGCAAAACGAGAGCAGAACGCACTGATACATTTTGTCTCGGAACATCCGCGACTTTCAACGCTACCAACAAGAGATTCTACCTGAATTGTGGCATCGCCGATCCTGACACAGAATCCGTTAGAGATATTCCAGCTTTCGCGGCGTTCAGCTCGTACTGGTACGACACGGGCCCGAAGACAATTTTCACCAACTATATCGAACTGTCAGGGTCTTCCATTGCCTCGAGTCGAGATGTCGTCTCGCCTGCATCGAGAGACTTCACTGTGCTCCTGAAGCGTGAAGGCGAAGGAAATCTCTGGCATTGCCTCATGGAAATCATTTCAATGACTTTAACTTTCGATGTGCTCCGACTTGATAGCAATCGCAGTACCAATATCCCGTTGTTCACGCTCGAGGATATCGATAGAACGCAGGTCATTCTCCTCGATGATCATCCAGATGGGCCGTACATCGATCTTTGGAGACTGTTTTCCAAGAAGCCAATCTTACGACTGGACGACCTCACAAACACAAGCCACGTAGGCAATATCATAATCCCGCTCGCAGGCGGTGCCTCTCCCTTTTGGCAAGGTGATTGGGACGTTTTGACCTGTGACAAGTCTTCAATTCTCCACGTTTTTATCACGCGTGTCCTCGCCTTCTTCGACATACAGACAATCCCGGAACCACAAGGCGATATCGTCGTCACTTTCATCAACCGGGTCGATCAACGACGGCTTTTAAATCAGGAAGAATTGATCACTGCTGCAAAAGTCAAGATCGAACATGTCAATATTCAAATCATCGACTTGGCCGCTATGTCTTTCAAGGAACAGATCACCATAGCCCGCAACAGCGACGTACTTATCGGAGTTCATGGTGCTGGGCTGACGCATGGTATGTGGTTGCGTTCAGGATCGGTCGTGGCTGAGATTCTACCTGAGGGGTTGAATCACAAAGGCTTTCGCAATCTCGCAGGCATGCTGAACCACAAGTACTTCAGCGCACATGCCGATAAGAAGCTACAAGAACGCGAGTGGCACTCCGACGATGTTTACATCGATGAAAGAAGATTCGTAGAATTCGTGGAGCTCGCTGTAAAAAGTGTTTATAACAGGGGTTCTCGAAGTTTTGATGTTGTATAATTATTCAGAGGACACCAGGACCGAGATCAGTTGATGCTGTGTTGCGGACCAACAGGCCAAGAGAGCTATGCCAATCCCTTGGCATATAGGCGGTGTACACCGTTCCTGGCACCCAACATATGGTGGGTCAAATTTTTTCCTATTCCCGGAGGGCCATGATGCACAGATCAATGAATACTTGTTAGAAGGGAGCGCTGTCAGTATGTAATGAAAATGACCAGATTGAGATCTTGGAGTATATTCAAAATCCCTGGGTCTTAAAGTTGACAATACCTGCCATATTATCCTCCTGCTAGTTTCCCCCGTAACACACTAGCTAACGTTCGCTCGACAGTCGTGTAATTTCACCTCGATATACTATTAGCTGAATTTTTGTCACACAAGGCTATCTTAGCCAAAAACCATAAACCCACGACAATGAGGGTCGATAGCCTTGCGCCCGTTCCAATTGACCTCAAGGATCATCGCATCAGTCATCGTTGCTGTCAGTCGATCGTTTAGTGATCCGCAAACGCAATGACAAGAACATCGAGCACACATCAGACCACTGGCCCAGGCAGAGCCCAAAACCATCCCCTGCACGAAAAGTGGCTTGTGGTGGTACAATGGCTCGAGCATTCCTCGTGTAACGACCATAAAACGAACCTGGACAACTCGAGTGCCGATGGACCTGGTACATGCAGATTCCAAGCGCTCGTATCACAAGAACTCACACAGTTGGCAGCTTTTCTCAAATCGTTGCGCGTAAGCGGCGCACAAAGGCTGTGTGATTCAAGGTCTTCAATCGACTCATCTGATCCTTTGTGATAGTATGAAACTCGATGCGTGGCATTATCTATCGCATCTAACGACGAAGTAAGCTTCATCGAAGCATGACTTTTATATTTGTAGTCCATGCAACTCTGCCGGATAAGAGTAATGAAATCGAAGGGATGGAATCTACGCTGCGTAGTTATCGTATACCTACCCCTACAGTGACATGATCTTGGCATCCATCCGATGACCTGGTGGCCGAAGACTCTCGATGACTGGAGACCTTCGTACACTCGGATCGAACTGAATTCTCTCGATTGTGCGAAGGCTGACCCCGAGCTTGCTCGTATGCTTCATGTAGTACCCTTTGTGGCCCACCCTTGGTCTTCGGATTGAAGTAATGTGATTTTTCGGCAAATAAAACGTCCAACGGCTGAATTCCCGTGAGGAGGTAGGAGTATTTACAGTAAAACATGGGTTGAACTCCGCTGACGTATATCTGGCCATGGGCCACAGTGCCGTATAAACTGGTGAGGATGTATAGCTTTGCAGGGGAGGGTACGGACAATCCTCTTAAGTTGTTCGCAAAGAAGCCTCAGGCGCCATTTTTCATACGATATGCAAAAAATGTCCGTGAACACCCCCCATGCGAAGCTAGCAATTTTCGTCAGCTAATATGGTACAGAGGTACTACACAGCACGGTCATAACTCACAAGGTAAGGTATTTGAATGTCAAGCGGCCTCAGTCCGGTCAACCTTTCCTTGCATCCGCTTTGCAGTGGAACTATCCTCACTACTCCTTACAGCAATCAGAATATCATAGGCCCGAGACAAGGTCCGCCTCCATTCCGACTGCTTCCAAGAATTTTCAAGTATCGTGAACTCTGTCGCTATCGCCACGGCGAGAAAGACGTTACTACTTGGCATGCGTATCAATGCGGAAGGCTAGCTGCGGATTGAGAATTCAGATATGAGCGTGGATGAGCTCGGTCTCACTGACTATCGCACAGATACCAGCGTCACGTCTGCAGGACTCCATCGATGCAGTGCTCTGGCTGTTTACAGTGCAGTGGAAGTATGAGCCTCAGCATCTTCCAGCTTACTTCCCATAACGATGAATCACTCAGTCGTGCTGGACCATCTCTGCGCCGAACTTGGATGCCTGGATTTATGGATCTCAGCAAGCAGCCCTTGTACCTATGCATCGCAAGCTCACCAGACAACGGAGTGCGTGGTTTACGAAGACCCTGAAAATGCATTATCCTCTGTCTTGGTCAAAGACGAGATCGGGTTCGTACGAGAAATGATCCCATGTCTTCATTCTAGCTGGGCGTCATCCCTGAAATGCAAAGAGTATAGATCCCAACCACACTCCGTACTGTGGTACTGTAATTGTACCCTTGCCATGATCTGCGAGATAACCCTAACGCGGCTCAGACCCTTTGGAGATCAAACAATACTATTGTGTATGTTGGATATCAGGACCATAGATAGACTGATCATCAGTATCCTACGGATCGACGATCGAAGACTTTGACATCGATCAGTAGCTAGAGGTCCGTTCGAGCGCTCGGCCAGGATACCTCAAAGATGGGTGGAACTTGTCATCCAAAGAGAAGGTCCGGCTCGTTGAACTAATCAGAAGGCTCCAAAGTTAGAGACTACGAGCACTCGCCTTCTCACGATCGTTTTCTGCCGAAAGAAGGATATGATCTTGAAGGGTTGAGAAGGTTTAGCAAAAAGACACCTGATCGAGCCTTCTTGTTCGACTATAAAGAATTTCCCAAATTCTCCGATTGGCAAAAGTGCGGGAGGACCTAACAGCTAGATAATCTCAGCCTCATCAGTGTCAGGCCGGCTGAACAGCAAGACAAATCTTTGTTGTTCTGCTGTTGTCCAGAATTTGAGTGTCGGAGGCGGACATCGTCGCGAATCCGCGATTCTTTGCGCCCTCATGAATATTCTACACTGTTCAAAGTCTGGCTGCTCCAGTAAAACTTGCGTCTGCATGTTGATGTTTTCGTTTTTATCGGAAAGAAACCCTGGGTGGTTTTTGAGAGGCCCTGCAGCTCCACCACATTGAAACCAGCCCAAGAGTGGTTCGAGAAGGTTTCTAGAGCTTCTTTGGAAGTTGCCTGGTTCTAGCAGCTGTACGCGAGATGAATACCTGGTTTGCTTCCACCTCCTCTGTTGGCACCTTCGTTATCAAGTCCGTTGCCCACAGAATTCAACTTGGATCAAATACTAAGTCGTTATTTTTAGGCACGAGATTACGAGATACCATATCCATCTTCCAAGAATTCGAGATGCTCGGCAGACACTGAGCGCCTGAGAAACCTTGAAGTCCTCGAGCGTCATTCACGTATATAAGGTGCTTGCTGGTCATGGCGATAACAACACCTCATCATCTGTCTACCCATTACAACCACACAGCTTCACACCATCATCTTCGCTAGTCATGAAGCTCTTCTACACGCTCCTCGTTTCCATCCTTACCTGCTCCGTGTCTGCAGACAAACACCGCTTATGCTGCTGTGCGGGTTGGAACGCATGCGGCACTTTCGCATGCCTCGGGCCAGAAACCCAGAAAGTAGTGACTGATTACGGAGCCAAATACATCCGGTCGGGCAAAGCCTGGGACAAAAACTCAGGATCGCCAGTTCCAGGGATCATGAACTGGATGTACGCAGCCGAACAGGGTGACGACGGATTTTTGGGAGGCGACGAAATCAGCGGAATCTGCGAGCAGCAGGGATTGAGCAGCAGATGCTTTACCCCCAAATGGGGGACCGGTGATTATAGGAATGGTGTTAAGATTAAGGGGCGCGAGGTCCTTGAGATGTCAAAGAGGAAAGCGCCAGGGAGGAGTGGCTCTGGAAGATCTGGAGGTAACGGTGGATCGGGAGGGAGCAGTGGATCGGGAGCGACGAGAGGTAATCCGAAGAGCGGAGGAACTAAGAAAAAGAATAAAAAGGAGGAAGACCCTGCGCATTGGCCCGTTTGTGAAGAAGAATAGTTCGCCCTCTAGTATAAGGTAAGTTTCCGTATTCTTCTGAGTGACTTACTGCTAACATTTGAAAGCCAAGATATGTGGGAAGAGTGACATTATCTGCTATCTAGGAATAGTTGCGGGCTTAGCAAATCGTAATTGCCTCAGTTCGATGGTTTCCGAGAGCCAAATTGTACCATGGGAGGCTGTTGCGGTTAAAGGGCGTGGATATCTTTGGAAAGTTACTATTCTTCTGTTAGAATTGAAGTAAATGCTTCGCCCTCATACTCATTAACCATGCTCGAAGTACCTTGTGAGGTGGTTCACATGTTATATGGAGGGCCATTCTCATTGCCATGAGACTGTCCCAGTTCTGCTCACACGGCCAAGGCACCTTCTTTGCCACTCCAGCATTGTTCAATGCCCGCACAGGTTACACTCCTGGAACTTGTTCTCCACAGACTCTTTGAAAACGATCCTCTCCTTCATCAACTACAGCCATGCCGGCTTTACGTCGTCCAATGTCATTCGTCCTACCAATCCATGCTTCTCAACCAAGTCGATCGCCTTATTCCACTCTCCGATCATCACATCGTTCGATTCAACTTGCCGCGGAGACACCTTCGCAATCGGTTCGATACATCAACACGGATCTGCGAGCCAGAGGACTAGGAACCGGCGATATCCATTTTGAATCCGTGAATCAGTTGCCTGATCTCTCGGATAGGCTTGCTCAAGCCACAGCCTAGTCTTTGGCGAGAGAAATGTTTAACCAGCTGGGATTTTTCAGCACCCGGAATCCTACTTGAATAACAACACTATATCAACAACACTCGTTAAGAATAATGTATACTAACGGTACAATAGCTCGGAAAAACGAGCGTCCGATCAGTAAGTATTAAATCGGGCGCTCCTTCTCTACAATGCGAGAATACCAATGTCGCCAGACATTGGTGTAGAGTTTTGCTCCTTCGATTTTTTGGCATGAGTGAGGTCGGGTGTTCAACTCACGGTGTGGGAGTTGATTATTTCTCCCGGGCTTTATTGGGTTGATGATTTCGAAAAATTCAATTTGAGTCTGTAAGGTGTTTGGGAAGATAGTAGTCGGTCATCATTGATTGTGATACTGCCTATTTCCTGAACAGCTGGATCGTCTCGCATGGATCGAGTGCTGAAGCCTATGGAGAGTGGTTTGTGTTCATCTTGTGAGCATTAGAGCTCCAGCTCGTCGAGATAGGTTTCCTACCGAAAACGGAGATGGGAGTGAATTATGCTCTCTACATCGTATTAGTGAATCGCAATTGCGACGGTGTGCTCGTCATTCATGAATTCTAGGTGTCAGCTCCCTTCAGAATAGGATGGCCTTCCTCGTAGGAGAAAGTCTTACCAAACTCGGTAAGAACAGCCTTGCGGATGCGATCAAATTTCCATTTGATCATGCTGAACAGCTCCCTGTCAGAACCCCCCTCCCATTCCTCTCAGTTTTTTTCATTTCATTGACTTTCATGTCAGGCTGGTTTTCTGCTTCGTCCTTTCTCTTGATGAGAAAGATCTCGTCCTCGGCCCAGTCAGGCATATTCTCCGGCTCGGTCTCTGCGCCATAAGTTCGACTTGGAAGGGGGACATAAGCATGCTAGTTGACCGAGACTTCGTTCCAAAGCGGAATAGATTTGACTGTGAAGCTCTGAGTTGATCGGTACAAATCTGCATACCAAATGAGGTGGAGGTTGCTGATGTACAACGTGACTTAAACCTCGGTTCCAGCATCGCCCTGAGACGACTCGAAAAGAGGTGGCGGCAAAGGAATGAGTGTCAACGCAGCTCAGTGAGATCCGAAAAGGCACCTGGCTTCCTTCATTCGAGACCAGAAGTACCTCCTTGTTGTGATCTTGAGCGAACCAATCAAAGATTCGATTGATGTTGTTGTCGTCTTCGACACGTGACTTCTACTCTAAATGAGTACTTATCCACTTCTTTCCACCCTGCTCTCTCGCTCGCAGATCCATAACCATCAAGGTACATCAAGATGGGCAAATGGCTCACCAAATCTAGCTTCTTCTTACTCACCCACCATAGATTCATTCCCCAATTGCCTTCCCTGTCGAAAGCAGCACAGCCCAGGCTCTAGAGCGGAAACTGGTCGTCAGAAGAACAACTTTGCGCTCTTTGCTTGCGAAAAACGTCGTTCACCATCGTCTCAAATCGTGAGGACGCACAAACGTCAAGAAATTTCTGTTGCCAATACAAAAACGCCCGCGCCAGTGGCTGAAACGTGAGCATAAACAGTCGAACTAATCATCGTTTGACATCGGCCCAGCCTTGATTGGTGTCACTGTGTAGAGACAGGAAAAAATGAAGAGCCTGAACCATTGCGTCTATCAAATATCTCACACGGAATCTCAACACATCGGTATATCGCGACTCCTCCTGGGAAAAGAAAACCCCGATCCCAAAGACTTCATTACTTCCCTCCTCCTGACCCCGCCATTCATAGCCCAAAATCTCGTCAGGACCAATACCAATCATCCAGCTCATTATGCCTTGATCACCAAATCTCAAAATCCATTCCTTCCACGACACCGCAGCACGAGGCACCATTTTTTGCATAAACATAGACGCAAAGTCACACAGGTCATAACATCGTAAAACGAAAACCAAGCAAAACCAAAAGAGAATCAAAAAGTGAGATTCCTCAACGAAAGTGAAAAATATATTTGGTGCAAATAATCGGCTGATGGTGTGCAAGGAAGCAAATCCGATTGCATATATCCACCTTGAACGCCACGCTCGGATGGATGAAGTAAGTTCAAATGCAAAACTATTCAAACAAGCGCTGAAGAACAAAATTTGTGACAATCAAACAGGAAGACGCATTATATTTGGGATCGTTGGCAGGGCGGGAAGAGCCTTTCCAAAGGTATCGGCGACGGTCTCGTTGATAGTCTTCAGCCAGTTCATCACTGGGGGAAGTTGAAGACCGGAGAACCACCAAAAGACAATGGCAATGAAGAGAGGCACCTGTGACTTGATTAGCACCGTTCTGAACAGCAAGAGTTTGAACATTCTACTTACCCAAATCAACCACAAGTTGCGATCGTGCTTAGCCGTGATCAGCTTTTCTTGGCGCAAGCGTCGGAGTTGTGCAGCCTCTTCCCCAGTAGGGCTCGTCTCTCCAATGGTGACGGAACGTCCTGTAAAAGACCTCTGTCGCAAAGCTTTGGTCTGAGAAAGTGGTCGAAGAGTTGCAATGGATGCATTCCGACTAGATTCGGCAGTCGTCGTAAATAGCTCAGGCGGCTTTATATCGAAGCCGTTATCAGCGCCATCTGGACACGCCTCGTGATACGGTGGCGGCGCGTCCGCGGTGGGAGACTCTGCGCGTGGCGACGCCGGTCTTCTGGTTGGCACGAGAGAACTGATGCGACGACTGAATGCTGGGAAACTGTGTTCCAACTGATCTAACTGATCTTGCATGTTGGGCAAGTTCTGTTGCAGTGCGTTGATCTGTGCTGTGAATTGATCCCTGAGGGCTGATAGCATGGCGATAGAGCTGGCTGTTCCGTAAAATGGCCCAAGATTATTCACTGGAAATACCTGAGCGTTCTGAATAAGCTCAGCATCACTGTTACGTCGTGAGCGCAGGGCGATACCACTCGTGCGTCTGGAGGGATCGTGATGGTGTGTGATGGGGGCGACAGTCTCGACTTCCTCAACCTCTGAGTCCACGACAGATTCATCTTCAGTCGTGTACATTGTACTGCTTGCACCAGACGAAGGAGGACCCCACATGGACCTAGTTGAGGCCGCACTGTTGGCGCGACTTCGGAAGTATGTTGTGCCAGCACTGGCCGACCTGTAATGGCGACGATGGCGAACAAACTGGCGGACTTCCGGAGAGCTGGCCAGCTCGGCGGCAGTTTGCCCTCGAAGATTTCTCAGGCTAGTATCTGCGCCTCGGAGAACGAGCCGCCGTACGATGTTAGCGTGCCCATGCATGGAAGCAAACATCAAAGGTGTGTATCCGCCAACATCAACAAGGTCGGGATGTGCGCCTCGAGCAAGAAGCCCCGCGACTACCCTTTCCAAGCCAAGACTACATGCGAGCGAAATCATGCTAGCACCATCATTTCTTTGTGTGTCGTAGTTCGGCGTATAGGGGCTGTCGATGAGATCTACTTTGTTGATAATCGCCATGATCAGGTCCTCGGCATTGCATTTGCTCAAAACATTGCCGTTGAACGTGGCTCCTTGTCCACCTGGAAACCCATTTTGTGAAGCGTGGGTTGCAAGAATGTTCTGTGCATAACCATAGTGATCAACCCCAGGGCCCATCTGAGCAGCACACTGCAGCTGAATGGCAAGCTCAAATAGTCGTTGCTGGGAATCGTCGACATATGTAAACATCGGCGCTAACGAGACTGAAGGTGGTGAATGTTGACGTCCCGATATCACAAAAGTGACAGGCACTGGACCGGCACGGACGCATGGCGGTAGTAAGCAGACTAATGTATCCGAGTTCCAGAAAGTTGTAGTTGTAGCCTTACTGTCACCGAATACAACTTCCAAATTACGATGAAAATGTTTGCCGAGGACAACCACTTCGATGTTACCACTCAGCGGTCCTTTGTCAGGTCTCACCTTGAGTACAATTGGCGTCGGGTGTTGCTGGTCTTCACCGTTGTACTGCATGCCCATGAACTGTGGATTGGCAGGTGCAGCCATTTGAGTTTGTGATGGTTGGAAAGTGTTGGCCATCTGTGGTCGAGTGAACGATGTTGGACTTGCTGCTCTACTGGCGTGTGCTGAGTTGGGCGCCGAGAAGAAGTAGCTACTACTGTCTGTCGGTTTGCTATCTCTGCTCGACGGCATACCATTGGGCGTTGCTGGGTTTGTGATGGAGTAGTTTTGACCTCCTTGACCGAATTGCACACCAGAGTCAAATTGAAGAGCTGCAGTCTCGGGAGACACCATCGAGTTCATTGCTTGTGTTGCTGAGGTGGTTCCTGATGGTATTGAAACTGGCTCGAGGTCTGCACGAGTCATCATCAAGTTTGCAGGCAATTTATGGACACCCCCAGAGCCCTTGCGCTTCTTCTTCGGCCCCATATGCCCAGATGGTGACGCAGGTCTCGACAGGTTCCGCGGTGTAATGGAGGCCGTGCTGCTTTGGCCTATAGAGCTTGTAACTGCAGGATTAGACCAATAGCTTGAACCGCCCATCGATGCCAGGTTGGTGCTCGAATGGTATGCGCGGCCTGGCAAACCCTGGACAGGCTGCAATGGAGTAGAATTCCCAAATGATTGAGATACTGTGTACTGAGATCCATTGTCAAGTGGTAAGCCATTGGGTGTATTAATGCCTTGGGTGTGCGTTTTGTGGTCATCGGTGATAAGGATAGACTGTGTAATCTCTTGCGCGAGGACACGACCCTGGTAATCCTTGAGCGTGAAAATAACCCTGACACACGGTTAGTAGCTGTTTTTCCGCAGAGAGAACAGAGCTTACTGGAAACCAGTTTTTTCCTGTTGATGTCGGCAATAGCAGACGATACGCATGGGTGCATCAACTTGCATAGCCTCGGGCGAGAAGTTGGTGGGGTCATAGTATTGTTGCTCCTTGGTTGGCGTTGGAGGATGGAAATCGAGATATTCCTGTGTATTGAACATGATGATTCTGTCGTGCTCGTACTCGTACCACCTTTCCTCGTCTTCCTGCTTCTTCGACTTCTTGCGACCGGCACGTTTGCGTTCACGAGAAACACAATTGTCGCAAATTCTCACTGGACCGCCATTGATCGGGGAGTCCGGGTCATTTGGGTCAGGTTCCGTGCTCTTCTTCACCTCTCCCGTAGAACAGCGTCTTGGCTCCTTGCCATATTGCAAATGGGTGCCTTCTCGAGCGAGTTCCAAAGCCCGGACTTTATTCTCTGGTTTCTCCATTGCACTAGTGCAGACCAACATAGCAGAGAGCTCGAGTGTATCCGGCGATTTGAGAGATTCCTTTGCTAAGAATTTTGCTTTTGCGATCGTCTCAGTTGGCAAATGAATTTTCTTGACACCAGGCGGCATTGGGTCCACGGTGAACTTGACTGGGATCTGAGTCTCGACTCGAGATTTGTGTCCCAGCGGTGATATAGTCATCTTGTATCTAGATCGTCCAATATCACCTGGGTGAACTGTGCCCGCTGTGGCTGATTGCAAAGTCGGAGAAGGGAACATCGTGGAAAAGGTATTCATGTCGCCAAAAGCATTTCGGGAGGCATAGGGTATATTGTCCGTGTCCGGAGAATCCCTCATCGCGAGAAACGGGGTGTGCTGTCCTTCGAAGGAGACGGCAGAAGGTGGAGTGTTATCGCGACTGTTGCTGCCGAAACTGAACGCGGCAGGAGTTCTGGCTTGTGCAGGCATGTTGTGGTATTCTTGATCACCCATAGATCTCGGTGGGCTTGCGTTCCAATTGCTGGTGGTTGGCGTATTGACCAAGGCTGGTGGGCTATGTCCAGTGCTGTGGAGATTGAAGGACTCGGTCATTGATGTATTCAACAGGCCCATGTTGGAGTCATCCTGCCGGAAGACTGGTGAGTCTACCTTTATCCTTCTCTTTCTGTCTATATCCATATCATCGCCCGTCCAGCTGCGAGTCTCTTGGGTTGGGTAGCCAAACATGACAGACGGCGAGGAACTGGATGGGCTTTTCCGCTTTCTACGACCAGATGAATCAGAGGAGGAATCCTGAGAAGAGCTCTCGGGTGAGGCAGACGAGACGGCAGAGCGTGGTTGGAGCTGAGGGAGAGGACTCGGTTCTTGTTTGGCAAAAATAGCAGCAGGAGATCCAAAATTGATCTGAGCATGCTGAGGCATCGGAGATTCGAAGTCATTGATAAATTCGGAGAAGAAAGTGCTGTTGTTGAAATTGTTCGGGTCATCCTCGATATTCTCCTCGTAGAAATTCATTGTCATCGTATCCTGTCCGATTTTAGGCGGTGAAGTAAACATGGTTTTGTCGAGATGCCGTCGTCCAGACGGAAAGGTGCCGTCGGGAGTGGATAGCAATAGGTAGAGATATCCAGGGTGAAGGATTACCGATTGCAAGATCGGCTTGAAGTGGTGTTGCAATGGAGTGTCTAGCGAATGGAGGTCTCGGTGGTAATGGTTCGCTCGAAGTCGGTGTGCCCGTTCAAAGGATCAAGGCCATGGTGGCTATGCGGGGAGAGACGCAGTGTAGCGATGCGATGGCGGCGATTCGCACCTCGCAATACAGAGGGTTGGGATAGCTGTGGTGGTGGTGGTGTTGATGTTGGTGGAGAGACGAGAATAGTACAGCAACTTGAAAAGCGGAGTCCGAGAGTGCAGTGTGTCCAAGAACCTGAGCTGGGGTATGAAATGGAGCTAGAACTAGTCCGATTTATCCAATTAATGAGGATCAGAAGACGGAATTCAATCAATTGAACTTCACGGAGAGTTCGAAGGGCAAGTCTTCATGTTATTGCCGTCGACTCTCTCCCGTCCCAATCAATCGTCAGCCCGTCCCGTAGGTATTCTATCGACAGAGTCCCTCCACCTCGCAGCATGGCAGGACAATATCCACTCCGAATCGCTTCTGTACATCATACGGAGTAGCCTTCCACCAGTAGCCACCCCAGCCCCAGTACTTCCCACTGAGGGGTCTCCAAATGTATCGGCACCGTAAACAAGATTCGCCATTGGGCACCTCTAATCCCGCGATGGCCTTAATTACACCTCATGGGCAATTGAGGACACTCCCCCAGCCGACGTCTTTTCGACGCCCGTCTTCAATTCAACGATTTCTTGACCATGTATACAAAGCTACGAGTACTGAACATCTTGCTCCGAGAAGTACAGGTACGAATCTCAATCGAGCACCCCAGCAGAGCCCTGGCCCTTCTGCATGGAAACGCGATGCCGCACATCCATTACCATTCAGCCACTGCGTTTGCGGGCATGCTGGGTCGCCTCCATAGATAACCAACCCTGGCTCTGCTCCGTACAGTTTTACGAAGACAAGCGCCCTAATCCACTGCGGCGACCACGGAAGCTACGGGTAGTGGGCTCGTTGACCCTCTGCCTCGAAAGCGCGACTCGAAGTGGTATATCTTATCCGACTTTGCGTCCCTGGCAAGTACATCCTTTCGTGTTCACGTAAGTCGCCATCCCAAATCTTGTCATGTTCAAATTAGTTACCTCCAGCATCTCATCGCCGATTTTACAGAAGCTACTCCGAACAAGATCCAGTAACGGACCCTATTTGAGATGCGGAAGATGATGTATGAAGAAAAGGTTTAGGTATGGAGGTACGTTTCAGTCCCCATGCTGACTCTCCGCGGACAGAGCCTTGATCCATGGGGCTCACTGATGGACTGTGTCCCGGTTTGCAGATAAAGTGATGTCCAGCCAATCATTAGCCCTATATTCATATCACCTTCAAAGGCAGTCTGGTTGCCTCACAGAGCCCCCTACAGCTCGAAGCTTTATCGTACCCCAAGTGTCAATCTTTGGCAGGCGAAGTTTGTTCGGCCATGCATCGACGCGAATAGCCTCATGTAGTCTGACGTGCGGCTGGCTGTCAATTGTCAATCTGCCAAGCGGGTTTACGTTTCCAATCTTCAACACCAATCATGGCCGAAAAGCCGTGCTATACACAAACATGGGATCGAATTCTTCAGCTAGGCGACTGGAGACTGCCCCGCAATGTGTGGTGGCATGACTGACGCTGCCGCAAAGCATTACACAGTATACACAGTCCAACGGTTCGCAACTCATGTCCAGTTTTCTGCATAGACTGAAGGATTGTAGACCCTGCAGATAGTCTCAGAAAATTCGCTTGTCAGCGCAACCACCACAATCTACGCGCGAGAATGTAACGGATGGAGTGGCAAAGTGCGATAGTTGGAGGTTCGCAACTCGTGGCTCGAGCCCACGATTTTCTCCGCAGCCGTTGCGGATTCGCAATTTGGCGCTGGAGATCTGACGCCAACCCGCTAGACCTTGCAAAATTAATCATGTTCCTTGACTATGCATCAGCCAATGATGTCCATATGCGATTTGCTGACTGTTCTTGTGTGATGGTTCTCGGTCCGAGAGGGGTAGGAATACAGTAGGTATCTTACGTCTCATGCTCTTCGTGAACAATTAGTGTGTAAAGACTTGCTGGTAGTCAATCATGTTGGCTGTAGCACCTTCCCAACTGTCATTTGATTCCAGCCTAGTCTTCTGCCATTTGTAACGAGTTCTGCCCTATCAGCGATAGTAGGTTCAAGATTCTCCGTGGGGTAATTGCTCAAGACAAACGTTGATAGAGACTTTCAGATGTAGCTCCGGGCAACTTCGGAACCACTTCAGGCCAGATCAGTTCGACCGCCAAGATCAAGATACAGAAAGTACACAGCAACAAATTCAGCAGAGCGACAGCTACATGTGTGCACAGATATGCAGATACTGCACGCAGGTTCGCACCAAGAGCACTACCGCAGTAAAATCCGAACAAGCTTAACCATAGAAGCGATATACCCAGGACGATATTCGTTTTCCCCCGCCCTGCGCGAGACGGCGCTGACTGTCGGTTCTTGCAGACGGGGTCGACAGCTCCGGTCGCTGTATTGTAGTGATCGTTCCTCCGGTTGGCTGGTTTCCGTGCTCACTCGAAGTATCAGTCACAGCTAATGGTGCGACACATGGATCCAGCATAGACTCAACTCTCTCAAGGACCCAAGGGAAGAGAACACCATGGGCAAGCTCGCTCGATCCAGCCGTGATGTGGACGGTGGTATCTCCAGCAAAGTCAAGAGCCCCCTTCTAGTCGAAGACTCCAACTCCATCCTTCGATTGGATCGTACCCGAACGTTGTCGAACTGAGAATGAAGACATGAAAGGGCACCATCAGCGCCCATGTAGGCGCTGATGAAGGAGGAGAAGTAGGGAGAAGTCAATGCATCGTCAGCTTGGGAACATTTACTCAGCACCATTTCTTGTTTTGGAGGCCCAGGATCAGAATTAATGGGTCCCGAGGCCGCCGCAAGGCTGTGCGTCACCGATTCGTCAACTCTGGGAGGCTCAGACCATTGCGCGGCACCGACCAATCAGAGTCGGCGTTGAGATAAGCCAATGCTTTGCGACTGATACTTGTTGGCGCCAATTCTTGTTCGCATGATATTACATAGCAGGCACGTTACCAGCACACCATTGAGCCGTCTTGCAGGGTTGCCTTTCCCTCACTTGGAATAGTTCCGCCGCCTCGGACGCAACTTTTTTATTTTCACAAGGACAAGTGTCATAATCCGAGGACTGGACTCTTCGTAGGGCGAGTTACTTATCCAGATGACGCCTTGTACGTAATATCAACTTCGGATCGACCCATCAAAACGGCCAACTTCCATTGTAGCAGCCGGTTTCGTAACCTAGGTATAGGCTACTAGCATGAACTGACTGCCGTCCTTTCCATCCTCATCCAAAATATTAGGAATTCTGAGAAGCTGAAACGCCATCAGTCCAGTATCGCGTCCTTCCACGCCTGGGTTGAACTCAGGCATATAGGCCTCGGCGTCCCCATGAAAGCTCATACAAACTCCTTCTCATCACTAAATGGTTTATGAGCTGATTCGTTGATGGTCCCTCGCATTTCTCGCCGGCAAAAGTCTCAGACTCGCGATTTGCTTGGCTGTATAATGGGTGTCTGGCGATCGGTGAGAGAAATAAATGGCTGTACCTGACTGGGATTTCGGAGAGATATAGAACGAGCTTTTCTAGACTAAGGATTATATTCTTGGCCAGAATCCCGATTTTCCGTTTAGCTACCAACTCGCAGAAAGTATCTCTACCATATAATCACCGCGTGAAAAACAGTAGAAGGTTAGTATGATGATCAGAACCGAAGAGTCTATTATCTACGATTGAGTTGACATTAGGTCTAGCAACGTATCTATGACTGGTAAAATATGTCAAGGATTCTATCGAAAATGGTATTATTTTGGTGAAACTGAAACTGACACGGTTGCACTCTGTCGATTGTGGCTGGGAATACTTCGCTTTTTACGAGGTAAGAAACTATTGAAATCGTCAACAGAAGTGAAAGAGCCTTCAGATCCCGCTTGAGATTTCGGAGATCTCCGACCATTGACACCTCGTCGTTCGGGTATTTGTTGCTGGGCGCGGATGCTGGATCTTTGCATACGTTCTCATTGGCCGTCATCATGGCCAGGTGAACAGGATACGTTCGGGATTGCGAGTTCACAATCATCCCATCGAGATCTCGAGGGTAAAGTTACGATGCGATCAATGAAATCAGGCTCATTGTTAGGCTGAAAGGGGTAATTGTCGGTCCAACAAATCCCTTTTCCTTTGAATTCGACTCGCGAATCAGTATTGTAACACTTCACCATGCTCAACATCGTGCGATGTTGATCTTCAGTGCTGATCATGCCCTCGTGGATAATCACAGCCAGTTTGGAGATCAGGTCATTGTTTGAACATACGTTCATTTCAGAACCCAACTCACCCCATTCGACTCACCACTTCCCTTTCTAACCCAGCTTCGCCATTATCAGCCGGGTCGTGTGAGAAGTGAAGTTTAGACCCACACTCTCCCAACGAAATATCTCCATTGCTGCTTCCCACTTACCCAGCGAGATCTGTGGTGGGGTCATCAAGCCTATATAAGGATCCATCTTTCGGGCTTGAATGCGAAGAATCTTACAACAACAACGACGACGACATCGTCCGCGGTGTCAGTCGATCAGAGATCGAATCATTCGAAGCACTTGCACACGGTATGTTGAGATGTGTTTGCGTGGCCGTGTTCGATTGGAGAGAAGGTTTTACTAAAATGATGTTAGCAGATTTCACTCCACGCAGAAAACCAACCCTCGAATCCAGAAAGCAACCGAAGTGATCAACAACCAAAATGCCATCATACGCTTACAACAACCTTCCACCACCAGCACCGACCTACCAAGCGCCCTCTAAACAACAACATTATCCAACAAGCTACGGATATCAAAATCAAAACAGAAATCAAAACCAAACCTACCAACATCAGTCTTCATCTCAGAATCAGCAGTCCACGATCTACGAGAAGCCACTTCCCCCAATCCCAATCACGTACAACCTGACCCCTCAATACAAGCTCTTTTGCAGCCACATTCTCGCGCTCTACTACCACGACAGCCACGAAAAATACTACAGATGGAGCGAGGAAGATATTGCGGTTGACCTGGCTTATCAGAGTCTCATTGACGGGATCTTCATGGATGTTGAGTCTGACGTCGAGACGACTGCGGTGGAGGTTTGTTTGGTGTTTGTTAATAAGGGAGTTTGGAGGTTTTGTGAGGGCAGAGTTGAGAGAATAAGGGGGATAGTTTCGAGTGCGATGTAAGAAAGGGATGAGAAGTTCCAAGTGGTGGTATTGTCTTGGCGGCCTGGATATGAAGTGAAGGCTAGAGGCGGAGATGTATAATTTGTAGGCGAGACACTGGGTGATGATGAGTGTGAAAAGTGCTGAGATTTAGTATGACTTTCAGATGGGGTGGAAAGTCGATTTTGGACGAGATCAAAAGCTCGGTGAAGATGTTCGTGGTCATATATAGCTAGTTGGAACGGTGAAATGTGTTAAGTGCTTGCCAATTTGTTTCAGAACGGGGAAATCATGCAAACTGCCGATGGGAGGCCTGAACTCCCTGGGATAGTGATTGATCATGTTGACTGGCTGAGACGTGTAAGAAATTGATCTTCCGGGAGTAATGACGAGAAGGCTGAGGAGATATTTCTACGACTCAGCCCAGGGGCGAGGATTGCTGCAAGGTTGATCCGTGTGAACAATCGTTTGCAGGGACATTGAACGGGTGGATGTCTGTCTGTCAAGTTAGTGATCTTCTACAACAGCTGTCAAAGCTGCCGTCGAGTTTAGAGTCTCCTGATTCGAGGTCGATGCTGACGATCCTCGGGCATTCTCCCAAAGGTATGTTGCCAGAAATTCATCGATATCGATACCCAGACGAAAGTGGTGTATAGATGATAGGGTGGTAATGTCAGGAGAGCAGGTTGACAAGACTGTGGTTGCAAGAGAATAGAAGAGCCAGCAGGTGTCGAAATGATCAAGGTCGAAGCTTGTCCACGGTTGAAGTGTGAGCCTCGTATGCTCGCATTGTTGTGGTCTGTAGAAGTAGTAGAAACTTCACTAGAGTTCGAGAGACGAACTGGTATGGAAGAGCTGGAACAGCGTTGTCGAAGTTCTCGTCTCTTGGCGTATCGTATATATTGGTGGTGGATGTCGCTCACGGGAGTGGATGGAACGAGAGGTTGACTGTTGACCTACTAGCTACAGGTGCACAGTGGATAAGTAGCACGGGCGGCACGAGCATTGCCAGGATGCGTGATGTCCTGCAGACGGGAGCCGAGTATCACAGTGGTAGGCCATGAGATCCATAGTCAGATGCATATAATTGATCAGAATGGATGATTGAGGGGGACGATGATTGATTTTTATACTCCTGAGGCAGAGAGTTCGTAGTAAGATCCCTAGTCCTAATACCTAGGAGGTATCGTATTGTAGCGGGATTCATAACCGGCCCATCTGCCAAGCGAGCGTCGACCAGGCGCAATAGAGCCGATGAGTGATAGAACCAGTAGCACGAACACTACCTATCCCACCACCACCGCCAACACCAAAGATTGACTCCAAGCCAAATACTGGACGACGCGACATTCAGCATCTCTATCCAGCTGCCGGGATATTCAGTGATGCGACAGTCCTGGACCCCCCAATCTTCGAAGCGGCGCCATGGATAGCCCGACACCATAGGAGCAGCCTCACTTAACGTAAATAGTGAGTCGAATCCAAGCATCCCGCAAGGACATGTATTCCTGAGGACAAGGCTAATTGGGACAACAGAAGCCCTTCAAAGGGACGAGTACACCACCCCGATCCCGCAAACGGCACATAGAAGATAGATACTGTCCCGCGACCCGGCAATACGCCTTCATAGCCCACCACCAGATCTCACAACGCTGCTTTATCCGCGCCCATTTCTCACCCTTTATACATACACACCGGGTAATGTCCATAAGCGAACCGCCCAATCAAAACAGAGACTCTGGGGACAAATCATCGCAACCCAGAATGTCCGATCGAGATGCCCAGGAACTACGAAAACTTGATGCCGCAGTCGATCGAATTTTCAAAGTCGTACCTGAGAATCCATACATTCTTTCCGTTCCCTGTGACGAGCCGCGCTTTCACTACCCGTCTCGGCAAGAAGCGCAAAGTTGGCAGCGAGACACACCCTTCTCTCAAGACGAGGAGCGCCTACAGTATATGACATACATCTATCGCGACCCGGCAGACAGCTGTTTCGTGGTCAGGAGCCAAGTTGATGAAGATCGCGACAGGCAGAAGGCACAGTACCATACGCAGAAAGCACCTGGCTTTCTGAGCGGGACGAGTACACCCAATCAAGGCACGAAGAAGAAGCTCAGCTTGAGCGCATACAAGACCAAGCTAGCTGGCGGTCCTGTTGAATACAAGGAGATCATCCCAGAGAAGGTCGAGCCCAAAATGGAGGAGAAGAAGGTCAATGGCGTCAAGGCTGGCCCTACGCCTGCCAGGTCACTGGAAGCTGCACAGACACCGCTAGCCTCTGGCTCAAAGAAGAGGTGAGTGAGGTAATTGTCACAATTCACTCAAAGTACTGACACCTTCCAGACCTCACGCCGACTCCAATGCCTCGAGATCATCAACAGATCGCAAAGAATCCCCGCATCCTGTGAAGAAACCGCGAATAACCACGCCTGTACCGCGCGAAATCAAATCCTCGCAAGGCTCACAATCAAACGGCGCGCCTCACGACCTGCCTCCACTGCTCTCTCCGACCTTCCTTCCCATTGCTGATAAATGGGACTTACCACCTATGCTTTCACCTACACTGCCTCCACAAATTGAAGCCGCACTTCTGGAAGAAGTGAAGAATCCAAAGGCAGCAACTCCCTCAGCGGCCTCGAACGGTTCTGCCGCTGCTTCACCTGCCAGCGATCAGAAAGCAAAATCACACGTGACGTTAAACCCTACGCCGACTAAGACACGGCCGCCCGATCGGGAAAAATCTCCATCTATAATGGCTGCTGCTGTGGTCAGGCCTGCCGAAAGACCTGCGAAGACTGTGCCAAAGGTGATTGGAAGGAAAGATCTGGATCGTGCACATACCCCTGTGCGAAAGACAACCGAGGAGCCAAAACCCGGCAAGGCTGAAGCGGCGTTGTCGAAACCATCGCTCATAGTCAAGTTGAAGTACGGGAAGCGTAATAGGCAGCGCGTCCAACTATACTTGAAGCTGCTGCCAAATCCGATCAGAGAATCTTCAAAACCGAAGCAGATTGAACAGATCGTCGACGAGGCGAGAGAGCGCAGCAATGCTCGAGGTCGTGCATCGAGCAGTGCTTCTCAAGGGCCAGATCGCAGTGGCAAACCAGAATTGAAAGACAACCCTCGTTCCTCCCAGCCAGTCCGTCCAAAAGCGGCGGGTACGGCTGAAAAGCGCCCTCGAGCCGGAGAAGGCGATGCCCCTCCAGCGAAGCGTCCGAAAGGTCTCGATCTCGGTCAAAAACCTTCGACTCCAGTTCAGGCTCCTCTGTTGTCTCCTGCAATGATCAGGTCTGCTGGCAAAACACCCGCACAGGCTACGCCTCGCAACGATCACTTAAAATCTGCTGCCATGCAACGGTCCATCTCGAACGATTCGAATGCACCAACGCCCGGAGGCAAACGCAGCCATCTTACACCTACCGGTACCCCTCTTCCAAAGACTGGTGATAAGGGACCCACATCTGCGCCCCTGAACCTAGCTGGGACAGGGGTAAAAGCAGTGCAGCTCCGTGCTTTGAACGATCTTTCCGTAAAATACAACAAACTTGGTCGCAAACTCAAACACGAGAATCAGGATATCTTCCAGCACAGCAAGCGTACTGATGAAGATCACAAACGCGCAGCGCTGACTGGTCTGGAATGCATACTTTCATACATGCTTGCCTACGCCCTTGGAGACGCTCGAAGACGACTGGAAGGGAAGGCTTGTGAATTCTACAGTACTTGGATCTCCATGTTACCACTATTCCATCATTTAGGAGGCTCGACACGACGCTTTGCGGACCTGAAGGGGCTACATGCTTATCTCGGGATTGCAATCAATTCGAAAATACATGGTGCATTGATCGAAAAGGAGTCCAGGTCCAGTTCCAATCATTTTTCCACCGTCGAATCTCCTCAAGGCGGGCCTGCTTCCAGTGAGGCAAGCGGTGCCGGGCATACCCCGGGGGTGAATCCGGATGTGAAAAACAAATCGGACAGCTGGAAAGCGTTGATTGAACATTCGCAGGAAGCGAAAAGAAGTCTCCCCAGCAAGACGTTGGAAAAGAAATTTCCTGGGACATGCGAGAGCGGTAGCTTGGATGGGGAAGGAGATGGAGAGAAACTGGTTGGAGAGAAAGGCGAGCCGCTTTTTGATGGCGAGTTCTCATTGCCCATCGGTCCTGAATCGACTCCTATCCAGGCTATTCGATTTGGTGTTTCGCTGGTGAGCGAGTGGTGCAAGGTGGAGAAGGTTCATTATGAGACCCAACTCAAGCTCTGAATGAATGAAGGCGCATACCCTGGGCGGAAATGACACGGGCGAATAACGCAGTGATGATGATACTTTTGCGAGGCGTTTTCTGGACATATAGATGTGGATTAGTCCTCTGGGATGGATGGGATCTGATGGTTAGTGTTTATACCCGAGAATAGCTCCTTCTCTCTCTAAATGATAGCTCGATGGTTGGGTTTGGACATTCAAGACGACATAGAAGTACAGGCAGTCAAGAAAGCAAGTTGATGTTTTGAATGCATCTACTTCCGAATTCTCGCCTAGACACGCTGACTCGAGTGTCCTGAGAATCTCCCGCAACCCTGTTTTACCACATCTCGAACGTAAGTCAGTTATATAAGTCATAGTACAATATTACGGCATTGTCGATTCTATTACTGGAATACGTGAAGCTGTTGAGCGTAGTACAAGCTTTCTCGTGACGAAGAGATCTAAATGTAGGCATATCTAGAAAGATAACACTGATGAATAGAGAAATTACCCTACAACCTAGAAACAGAAGAACATCGTTCTTCTTACACGAAACCCTACCTCAAGACAGCGTTATAAGACTTACGGGTACCTACCCATCCCATCCCCAATCCCCAATCCCCAATCCCCAATCCCCATTTTCCAATTCTCAAGTCCCAAGGTATCAAGATCAAGGTACCGTGGAAATTAGGAAAGAACAATTGTGTTCATCGTTACCGTCCAAACAAAAGGACATGGAAAAAGAAAGAGAAAATACGCTAGTCAGCCTTACGTATACCCGGATTCGGTAAGGTGGCAAGGGGGATGGGAAGCACGATGTAAGGGAGGCTACCTAATTAGTAATGATTTCAGTATCAGCCCCTCGCGGGTGAAGTCTTTTTCAAGGTTGGGTACTAGTTTGGTAGGAGGCAAGGGACAGTATCATGTTCGTTCCCTCGGGATGGATGGAATTTGATTGTATCTTACATCAAGGTATGGAGCACATGGTCGCTTGCAGTCATGTTTTGGGAAGGAAGCTGATCGGCTCCTCTACGATAAGTGATTTGGATTCTGTTTTTGCTTCCGTTTGGACTATTTACTCAATGTGTATTCAAAGGGGAGGGCAGGTATGCTCCATCTACATGCTCACAATATGCTTTTACAGCATCCAGTCTAGGCCAAGGCACTCGGATTGGACAAAATGGGGGTATCTTGAAGAGTTAAGAAAGCTGTTTGGTCCACTCTCATCGGCGTATATTTGTCCGTAGGGTCTGTCTCGAGCGTTGTGTCAAGATAGCCTACTTCTTAAGAGCAGCTGCACGCCTAAGCTTGATGGTGTACTCGTAAAGAACGTCCTTGAACGCGAACAAGAATGCCGCTGTCATGACGCTCTGTGTGACCTTGGGTCCAATCCCTATACGTTGTTAGTTATCGAAATACTTTGTAATGCTGAATTATTAAATCGATATCGATAAACTTCTGTCAAAACCATCTTTCAAATCGTCAGAAGCTTATCGAAATGAACTCCAAAAAGAGCACTCGGTAAGAGAATTGAACCCCAGCAGTGTGTAGGAGAATTTGAAGGGCCTTGCGTTGAAGACCCCTCGAGTGAACTGACCTCCATATAGGCCGGCCCATCCCTCTTCGCTCAAGATTTGGCTGAAAGTCTCGCCCATGGACAATTTCTTTGCCTCTGCTCCATCTAGTGACTTCTTTGCAACATGCATCCTGCTCTTCACAGTAATATATGGGTAGGTAATGCTGGTCGCGAGCAATTTGCCCATGGCTCCAAGGTAGAACGAGTCGGTTGGTGTCACTCGTCGTCTCTTCTCCAACACACTCTTAAGCTGCTCGAAAAAAGTGTATTGTAGAATCGGGTTAATGACCAGCACCAACGCTGGCATAACACCTGCGAACAAGCTGGTCAAACCCTCGTTCTTGATGAGTGAGAGCAAGGTCGCAAGTGAGGATGGCACTTTTACTGGCTTCGATCCAGGAAGCACAGGCTCGTCGGAGGCGCGTTTCCTCGTGGTCATGCGGGTGTTGACCACCCATATTGGATTTGTGAGCAAGACTGTGGCAGATCCAGCAATGGCGCCCGCGATCATCGTCTCCACGGTCGTGAGCTTCTTGGAGGCACGGTTTGCTTTCAAAGCCGCCTTCTCGAAAGCCGCGCGAGTCCATTCGTACCAATAATAGTATACGAAGTTGGTAACGCCAATGCCGAAGAGAGCAGAGTCCAGTCCAGCATAGAGACCTCCGAGACCTTCTCTTTTCATTATTCTCTTTGCGGCATCGAGTGTAGAGGATTCGGCCTTCTTGGATTCGACCTGAGCACGCGTGGATAGGGTTATAAGAGGATATCTGGGCTGGTCTCAGCAAAGCGCAACCCTTTTGTGTTTTGGAGTATACCATACGTCAGGGCCATGGATAGTAGTCCACCACCAGCTCCAGCCAGGGCATGAGCAACATTATCGCTCTGCTGAGCGGCAGTCGTCGTCGGCAAGGGTTTGACCGACTCAGCGGCAGTTTTCTGTGCGGTTGACATGGCGAGTGGGTGGTTGTGCTACTCTGATTGTCTGCAGTGAGGGGTGGAGCGAGTCCGGGGAGTAAGGGAGGCGGCGATTCTATTCCTGGAAGCCTTGATAATGATGTTTGGCGAAGTCAAGTCAGCGTGTTCCCTAGAGGAGTACTACAGTAGGATTTATTCCAAATATAAAGTCCGAGTGCATCGATATCACGTTCGGCAATCCGAGGTGAGGTCAAGCATCCGAGGTTCCCCATGTCCCATGCGCCATGCGCCATGCCCCATGATTCGAGGGGCGATGGCGGTACTATGTAGTTAATTTGGGGCCTTTCAGCTGTCAATGTCAAGACAATGGAAGGGTAATTAGCAGCAATATACTAGACACGACGTCAGGGACATCAACCACAGCCATCACGACCCCCGACTACCGCCCCGTCACCATTCACAATTCACAATTCACAATGATGCGGGATGGGAGGAGAACTCATGGGATAGGATGGCATGGATGGGATGGGATGCCTACTCCTATGGCGGCAGCACCCGGGGGTCGCCCAAACTTTGCTAAGAATAGCCTGGGACTGCTGGGAGTCGTAAGCCGTGACGGCGCTGAGGGAAAGGCGTCAACCAATACCAAGAACCGTACCTTGGGATTCGCTGCTAAGGCGCAAATAGCGTCCTCTGCTGTTTCTATTCTGACGCCCATGCAGCCAATTGCCAGACCACATTGCACACCAGGGAAGAGCGCCAACCTGAGGACCTGAACCTGAACCCGAGGACCACTCCAGTAGTTCTAGCCATCTGGACGAGTGCTCACTGCTCAGTGTCGAAAGTCCACCTGCCTCCCACATACAGAATCGACACATACAATACACATACCCTACACGACAGCTGCTAGACGCACTCAATGTACAGCAGGCTGGCATTATTGTGCAATAAGAGGTACTCGTAGACAGCGGCAACAGCGACTCATGGCCCGCACGCCGACCTAGTCTACCACGAAACTGCCTACGAGATATGGACTTTAATCAATCTGGTCATGTCCCTATACACCACCCGCACCACTTCCAAAGACCCATGAGTCCCAATGGCCAAACTTTTACGAACCAGTACCAACACATGGAACAACATATCGAGCCTGGCGCATCGCGAAATCTGCAACCTGCCCCCCCGACGCATATCCTCTCCCACGACGCGAACGGACATCTGCATCACCAGTACTACCAAGATCAGAAACATGATAGACATTCCCTAGCCACGCCCCAAACACCCTCGCAACATCAATCTCCACGATTCCCCACCCTCACTCCCGCTCCCCCAAGACACACATTCCACCAGTCCTACATACCGCAGGACCGCTCCTTACCCGACCGCAATGTCACCGAAGACAGTATTACCGATGCATACGTTGCCTTCATACTATATTGCAACCCCTGCTTTCCATTATCGGTGGATACAACACGGTTGAAAAAGACATTTACTGAGCTTCCGGCAAGTGAAGGAGTGCGACACAACATTTTTCTCTTATACGAGCTGATTAGGAGACATGAGGCAAATGACGCAACATGTCAGAAGTGGACGCATATTATCAAACTGCTGGGAGTGAAGGAGCCGGACACGGAGAAGAAGCAGAGCCATCAGAAAGTATCCCAATTCGGGGTTCGACTAAAAGTGAGTCTGCATCATTTCCTTCCTTTGGACAAGGTAGCTGTCCTAGCAAGCTAAGCCAGTGTTGAGCTTTTGCTTTCGATACCTCCCACGTTTGACGACGAGAAGATTGCCGTCACCTCGCGGTTTGGAACAGTATTGTCCCTTCGCATTACCCTTAACACGAAGAGAGCAGTGACCAAATATTTCTAATCCCATTATGATATCGATGGATTTCTAGAGAACGTCGAAAAAGAACTAGAAATTTATCGATATCAAGATCAATCACGGAGAAATATCTTGATGTGAGCTGTTTCTTCACGGCATCGAACTGCCTGGCTGCTGTACAGCGGCAGATCTCGCTTTTCAGATAGGGCAGATAGGATTGTTATTATAGAGTGCTGTTTTGAGTATTTGCTCGACCGAAAACCAGAGAGTCATCTTGAGGATGATCCGAGTCAATTAGGCAACACATTGGCTAACCACACCCGCAGCGATGGTTGAAGCAACGGCATATTGATGCCTTTTTTGGATACCTCAATGGCCACGAACTCGCTTACTCTCAACAAATACCACACCCTAGCGAGGGCTATCCAGAATCGAGAGATGGAATTTCGATCGCAGAAGACTATGCCCTGCATGCCTTGGATCCAAGTACCACGCCCAAACGAGGGCGGAAGCGTGCAGACGAGCTAGACGATGACATGGAACCAGCATCTGCCATTGAGCCCAAAAGGCCACATCTGGACACATCGGTCTCGGTCTCCGGGAGTAGAGACAACACCTATTCCCCATCTGCATACCCGTCAAGCGCACCCGTCCCGATGAGTGCTCATCCTGATGGCCTGGAAGGATATCCTCATGGAGATCCTTGGTCTGCAATGACGCCCGGACAGCATTCAAGAAGTGCGCTTACAACGTCACAACAGCAGATCCGATGGGCACGCAATGAGACGCCTTCGACACCTCATCCATCATTGACACCAATGAGCGCGCATCCTGACCATTACTTCGACGAACCCCGATCTGCAGTCACGCCCTCATCGCTGCGGAAACGGGCAGGAAGAAAGCATGGCCCTGTAACTTCATCAGCCTGGACATCAACGAACACGACTGCCAATGGGAAGCTACGAGGAAGACCTCCGAGCAACCGTTCTGTCCGTGACGGTTCGTTTGGAACCTTTCCAGCTGACCCCAAAATCAAAGAGGCTCCCACCATTGATTTGGGCAGGAATCAAATCTCCACCGGGACTCCGACACCAGGGGCCACTGAAAGTCCAAAGCCACAGTTTCTGACTCCTCAGCAACCAACACCAATTTCTGCAACGACACCACACAGCC
Organism: Venturia pyrina ICMP 11032; assembly: GCA_000738655.1. Taxonomy (NCBI): domain Eukaryota; kingdom Fungi; phylum Ascomycota; class Dothideomycetes; order Venturiales; family Venturiaceae; genus Venturia; species Venturia pyrina. Next base: position 142,537 of record JEMP01000064.1, on the reverse strand, counting down.
TCACCCTCCTACATAGTCGACCCGCACAACCTCTACAGGTAAGACCTGAACGTCTTCAAGTCCAGGTACCTGAAAATCGCGGCGGCCCCGTCTCTCTAATCACGCCTACACTGCTGGTCAACGGTCGGCTGAATGAGTGTCCTCTGACTCAGGATAATCAACAAGCTCCTGGGTCCTTACAGACACCTGCGCTAAGCACTGCAAGCACGGCGCGAACAATGACCTCCACTTCTTCATTCTTCTCTAACGGAAATGAGAGTGCGGTCACGGAGATGGACGACCACTTTGATGAACGAGACACCCAACATTACTTACCGGCCAAGACAAGTCAGATGGCTGAGAAGAGAAAAGATCTACCAGCTACGAAAGTGCTCACAAATGAAGATGTCAAACGCGCCCTGGCCGCCGAACTTCTTCAAGCTGAGATCTCTGGACGAACCAAGCGCTTGAGAGGACAAGAGGCAAAAGATTTGGCTCAAGCCATGATTCAAAGGAGTTCAAACACGCTTTTGAACGAGTCCATCCGTCGCCCTGTGCACGATCCATCCACTTCAACAGAACACACTGACCATCTACGTGCTCTCGCAACGTGGCTTGGCCTCGTGGCTTCGCTCGGACTCCAGTCTCCTCTGATGCCAACTCCACAGACTGGCGGACACAAGCGGGTCATCATTCGGCGGTTCAAAGTCAATGATGATGGCTATGGCTCTCCAATTGATGATGATTCTGATGATGAGATGGACGACTCGACATCTTCCACAAGGTTCATCCGCGAATCTTTCGACGTTGAGTGGTCTGCCTCACTCGGCGGCATCATCGGCCACTTCAGCGTGAAAGGATTATACCTGCTCAGATCAAAGGACGAAGATGGCAGTACGGCGGCAAGTGATACTACCGAGATCGATGCTCGCTCTGGAGGCGACTTCTGGAAAGAGAGGTATCTGCTCAGTGAGAAGCGACTGCGGCAGTTGAATGATGAGAATCAAGCGCTTAGAGACAAGGTCTTAGATGCGGTGCTATGAATCGCCACGGGAGCGGTTCGTATGATTTTAAACCACCACTCACCATTCCCGAATCGATATGAAAGATTTTCGGGCATTTCAATTTCGGAGAACTGCCAGAAATTCATCTACACTGATTTTGAGTAGAAATTGTCGAACTGTGTTTGACGACAGGATGGACGGGTCCACGCTGGAAGGTCTACTCCTCTCTACGATCGATGCGGTCATTTCGAAAATTTGTTGGGAAATACAGGCGTTGATCTTCGGTCGGACAATATCAACTGTTTTTTGAATATGAGTCTGAGGAATCTAAGTGAGAGGGATATGATGATGAAACAGCATAAATTCGGTTTCGCATTTTTTGTTGGAATGGGAAGCACGCTGATAGGATTGGATGAATGACATTGGATGGACTGTATGCGGAAACCATGAGGGTTGGGGCGTAATTCTTTCGACTTGGGATGGATGGGGTTCGGGTGGCTTATGATCCCGGCGAGAAAGAAGCAGCATTATTAGGTTCCGGAGCGAGCGCATTGGTGTTTGTGTTATCCAATTTTATATACCCCATGGTTTTTTTGTTTCTTTTCTTTGCCAGAGATTCCCTCCCATTTCGGTCGCTTTCGTTGTGGGTGTTTGTTATTTTTGTGGGTGGAATTGCCTTTTCTCTCAGGTAAAGCTGGATGGCTTTTATATACTGTGATCTAGCCTTGATAATTGCTTTGAGAAGCGATAGCTCTCTCCAAGTAAACAAGTAGGATACCTAAATCGATATTCCATGTATATATACATATATATGTTAACGTAGACTCCTCAGCTTCATCCCTTTGTATCCCTACACTTCCCTCTTTATACCAAACTCCCCCCTCCGTGTAGCCTTTACTCGAGTCAATTCGACGTCTTAAAACTTCTTCCTTGATATAACGCTATTTTTTCGCATTGACGTAGTATAATTAGCCTTGAACAGGAATCCCCCCCCCCCTTTCTTAATCGCGAAGAATAGGTTTAGTAATACTTTCTTTAGCTTTGGCTTTTATCCTCTAGAAACTTAAATAGTAGATAGGACGGAAGAATACGAGTAGCTTATAATGAGTGTTAAGAAGAGGTGATGTAAAAATTGAAATACGGTTCGAACTTTCGTAGTAAGTCTAGGAGATACTATTGATGTAGAAGGAAAGAGGAAGATACGCTATCAAAGGTAATATAATAGAATAGAGTTTAGGCAGAGTTTCGATCCTTTAGTAAACCTTAATAATGTACTCTCTTGCTAGAACTAGAATACTGTAGGAAGCTGTTGTGAAGCTTGGGATGTGTTTGTTTGGTATCCGTTTAATTATCAAGTACGGGTTTCGATATTGGTTAGAGCCAAGGTGCGATACTACTAATCATTCCGGGGAGGTTCTAGAGGAGGATATATCTTTGCGATGGTATTCGAGTTGGACAAGAACGCTGTCATTTCAAAGGCCGTGGTTAAGGGTGATCCCGTCAAATTTGTCTTCTATATATTTTATCTAATCGAAGTTGCTGATGCCACACTCTGCACGACCGAGTATAGATATACTTCGCCCATTCCTATTTCCCACCACCGGGCAAACAGATCAGATCCCCAACCCGCAACCTATCGCAATTCACCCCCTGATTCAAACGCTGCAATTCCTGGACTACCTCTTTCTTCCCCCGAGCAATACCCCAACATGTATCACCAGCTTTAACCCTGACTTCAAATTGATCCTTCAAGCAACTCGTCGCATTCGCTTTCCAGAAATCCTTACCCCCAACAACCCACCACACCCCCAAAAGAAAGACACCACACAGCAAAAAGAAGGGCATCAACATCCTCCACGCCTCTTTCTCCTGCCTCTCCAACTCTGCCTCATGTTCCCGCAATTCCAAAAGTCTTTCTTCGTCAGAGCGTGGATCGACCCAGCCGACGGGGCGGAGGATGCCATATTGTGAGCCTGGTGGACCTTCCCAGTATGAACCATCGGTGTTGTCTTGGTATTGGTAGCGTTGGGTGTCTGCGTCGTACCCTATGCGGGTCATATTCTCCGGCAAACGTTCTTCGTCGGAGTCGAGGCGGGAGTAGCGTGTGGTGGACATTTTGGATGTCGGGAGGTTGATGCGATGAGGGAGATCTTCGGCCCGCTTCGGGAAGAGGATTGAAGTTGAGGAATTCCTTTATTTGCGGTGGATTCTTTGGAGGGTTGAAGGAGAATGAGGGGTATATGTAGCTGGCCGAGATTATGGTGGTAAGTCTGTCGCTGTTCCAAGTTAGTTGTCGTTGTCTGCCTTGAGGGCGCGTGGCTGATCTGATGCGCCGATCACGATGTTGGCGTTTGAAAATTGACAAATCAAAAGCGAGTAGTGGCAGGGATTATATCATAAGGCTGAATCTGCCTCAGTGCTTTGGTGGTAAGTTATGAGAGTGCAGTGCACACTTGGGAATTGGGTAGAGCTAGAACAGGTGTCTATCTCTGAAGCTATACCACATCTCTCGCGAACTTAAGATTGTCTTGAACTGCTACGAGTACACATTCTGTAGGTCGTCTTTCGGCTTTCGATATCTTCGAAATCTGCGCTTATGGGAAATTGTTTTTCCAAGAGTGCCGTCACAGCCGTCGAGGACAGAGTGCCAGGCTGAGTGTTTTCATTTCCATGGTATAGCATGTAGGAACTCATATCTCTGCTGCTCTGAGATGTTTAGCAAGTAAAAGAGTATGGCAGCGAGATAAAAATCCTGTTAGGAAAGGGCGATGATATTAGACTCTCGTCGTGGATCGTACCCATGGTCTATTGCCCTGATGTTGCCCGAGCTTATTCCACATCCTTGGTGGAGGTTTTGGTCAAGTCCTCGAAAACCCGCAGCCATGTCCATTCCAAGGAGAGATATCGATAGTGGCCATCATGAACCATTGCTTGATGCTTCGATGTATATTCGTCGCTCATAGCCCAGCATAGCGTTGTCATCTTAACGTCCATCTCCGGTTTCGCCGATATAGTCTTTTGAGAAGCCAATTTGCGCAGAGGAGAAAGTCGTAGGACTAATGCCTGAGATTGGAGTAAATCGAGAATGACTGTTGATAACATGAGCTTAATCTGCACGAAGACGTAGTCGAGAACCGCAGAATTGATGGCGCGCAACTTCAGACTCCTCTTGTTGATGAAAGTGATGGAATTGATGATGTTATTGAATCTCTGAGGGAAGAAAAGAAAGGGCTGTTGAGACACCCGTCTCCAAGACGCTGATCGCATCCAGTAGAAACCAAAAGTCTGCGAACATGATAGAGCTGCAATGATTCTGTCTCACTGACAGTATATACTTTGAGCATATCTCTGAAATCATTCAATATCAAGGGAGTAGTAATACATCAACGAAGAATGTTATTACATGCCATGCTTATAGTACCTCTCAAGTTAGAAATATTACTATTTATAATATACAAAAAACCTACTCCCCCGAGCTCGAAGCCACAAGGCTGATTTAATCCATTGTGTCGACAATACATCATGACCCAAACTACATCTCATTGACTTCTTGTCCCAAACCCAAGATCCATCTCAAGAGAAAATCGTCATCGTCCTGAAAGAGTTAGACCGTGGCGTCCTCTCAAGACAACCTTCTCCACCCGATCCAATTGCAAGCCGCTTTTCTGTCAGGAACGCAATTGGTTCTCGCCATGTCTCTGCGGATCATGAAGAAGCTGTCGACGGTCGACGGTACGGCGATGCTTCCGAAGCTTGGTCCGAACCTTGATAATCATGAACTACTGTACTAAAATAAATATCAGACTTTGAGCCTCCCTCTTGTCGTACTGCCCAAGCTGGCCTCGTCGTTTTGATCCACCAATCTCATTCCCTGTGCCAAAATGCGTCCAACCACTGTTCTCAGCACCGTCCTCGCCCTCGCCATTTCAGCAACAGCACAATCAGCACCAGGCTACTTCACGAATTTCTCCTCGATCCCGACTAACAATACCTTCTCCTTCGGTCAACACTACGCAGTCCTAAACCTCGACTTGATAAACGGTCTCGTCGGTTCCATTTCAAGTACACCCGAAGGTATCGCCTGGTTAAACAACACAGCAACATGGATCGACGCCGTTCACGCCCAGATCCCACCACCTCTTTCCATCTTCACACGCATCTACTCCGTCAACGCGCTGAATCCTGATATAGCTGGTGGATTCACGCAGACATTTGCGGGACTGAAACCGGGGACGATGAATCAGTCGGCGACGGAGCTTTATCCTGCTTTCACGCCTTTGAGCGGATATGATGTTGTTTTGTCAAAGGTTAGGTATTATGCTGGTACAGCGAATGAGTTGGAACTCATCCTATCCAGCCAGAAGATCGATACCGTTATTCTTGTGAGTTGGAAATCACCAGTTTCATGCTGATATGGGCTGATGAGTTCGCAGTCTGGCATCAGGACTTCCGGCGTCATTCTGAGTACAGCGTACAGACTGTTCGATCTCAACTATAATGTCTATGTGATTGGCGAGAGTGAGTGATTCCGTCCACTAATGTTTGGAGAGATCTGACGTGATGTAGATGCCATTGAGACGCCGCCCAACGGATTAGAAGTTGACAAGGCTATCAAGCAGGGCGTCATTCCGAAATTACCTGCCACTGTTATCACTCTCACCCAGGCGTTGGCTGCATTGAAAAGAAGTGGCCCAGCTATCTACTAGAAAACTGTCTGGCCATGTAGTTGAGCGAGATAGACCGGAATTAATATTTTACCATTGAAGAGTCGGATTGCATCGAAACCGTCGACTCGGCTGATGTTGTTCCATTTTCGAACAGATAATGTGACGGAAGAAGTGCCACAGACACTTCACCAGAGATCCCACAACTACTAGTAAGTAACCACCATCGCTCGTGTCACATATAAGAACATCAGACACAACAATCATCTAATCACAACATCAGCAACCGTCAAATGGTCAAGCAAAGGAGGCAATCCCACTCGCTCCATCGAAGAGACGAGACTCCTTCTCATACAAGCCCAAGCAAATCCATTCACACCATCAAACATCCCTCAGCTCCAACCTCCACAATCCCAGATCCTACACCGCAGACTCTCTCCTACCAGATCAAGCAATCGTCCTTCAAAATCAAAGTGACCGTCATGCCCGTGGATCCCCCCAAAGCCTTCACTCCACAACCCCTAACCTCCATGACCCCAAAAACGAATCATAAACAACCTCCCCCCCTCAAAAAAAAAGAAAGTGACAAACAAACACCAATCACACACAACATTTCCACCCTCCCCTCTCCTGGCATCACTTCGCCACTACCATCGTGATGGCTGAAGTAAGCTACCCCGCATCCCCCGAAACCAGGGAAAAGGTTAGATCAGCAGACCACAAATCACACCCTCACATCATGATATAAGTATCTTACCTACCTATATTCCATCACGTTCCGTTCCATCCGAACAAGCCTTTTCGCCTCGTTCCCATCACCCCCTGTTCTTCCTCTCTTCTCGAATCTCCATCCTCTTGAATGTCCAACATCTCGAAGGTCGGTCTATGCGCCACACTGGTAAGATCTCACTCAGTCCGGCAAAGCTACCTTGTAACAGGAATGATACGCATTTCGATTGCAAAAATATTCTCTCTTTGATAATCGCGATATAACATCTCAGCTTTGCACAAGCGGGTATCGAGTTCGCACGCCTTATCTATTGGGTCTGTTTACGTGGTATAGGATATTTCCTCCTCAGTCCTTTCCTCAATCAGGGCATTCCAGAGATACAAAATTATCCCTAGCACCATAGAAATAACAGATCTCAACAGGACATCGAACAGCAAAACAATGCAATGAGTAGTCCCACATCGGCCGACATCATACACATCTCGTATCAAAAAAAAAGCCGCACTGAAAACACCAATCAATCCAGGAATAATGGCAAATGGGTTCAGGCGCTTCAAATGGCCATATATCCAAGTTGTGTCCATCTTTAATCCCAGAGGAGCCGTGGAGAATGTTTAGTCGCTCTCAGCGCCTACGATAACATTCATTTTAGCGGCCTTCGTGCCCGATCCGACCTTGACATCTTTGGCACTCAACTTGGCTGGCGGAACACCTAGACCATTTCGATTGCGGAAAAAGAGGACGCCCTTGCCCTCACCAGTTGCGTATTCAGAAGGCTCAACCCATTGACACCATCTGGTGGCAGTCCACATGCTCTTGATGAACCCAAAGGAGCCGCCACGAGTGTCAGATCTGTAGTGTTTTCCCATAACTTTCTTGATGGCCTCGCTGGCCTCATCAGCATTATAGAAAGGAATGACGCTGACGTAGTGGTGAAGGACATGGGTCTCGATAATGCCGTGCATGAGGGTGCGACCGATGAATCCGAATTCGCGATCAATTGTTGCGGCGGCACCACGGGCGAAGTTCCATGAAGAGGCCTCATAATGGGGAAGGGTAGGGTCGGTGTGCTGTAGGAAAGTAATGGCAACTGAGTAGTTCATTAGCAAGGCTCATATAGGGCCAGGGCGTTTTGAGTCTTACCAAGCCAGTGATTGACCCATAGATACGGCAACAAGTACCATACCAACAAGTTCTGGAAACCAAAGGTCTTTCCGACGTAGGTGAGTGCGGCGATTGTGAGAGCAATACCAAGGTCGGAGAGAAGAATCAAATGTTCGTCCTTGTGCTCGTAAAGTGGGCTGGAGGTGACGAAATGGTTGACACCGCCACCGATTCCGTTCTTCTTTCCAACACCTTTGCCTTCAAGCTGACGCTCGTGGTAGTTGTGTCCAGTGACGTTTGTCAAAATATACATTGGCCAACCGACCAATTGCTGTCCGATGAACCAAGCCAAGCTGGCAATTGGGGTTTCCTCAGTGAGTTCGTGTAGCTCGTGGGCAGCCTTTCGGATACCTGCGGCGTATGTCTCGCGAGTCTTCGGTACGAAAACCATGTCACGCTCCATGTTTCCGGTGGCTTTGTGGTGCTTTCCGTGAGATATCTTCCAAGAGAAATATGGGACGAGTAGAGCGGAGTGGAGTACCCATCCAACGGAGTCGTTCAACGTCTTGGATGGAGAGAAAGACTGGTGGCCACACTCGTGAGCTAGAACCCACAGACCGGTGCCAAAGCAGCCCTGAGCGAATGTGTAGAAAGCCCATAATGCTGTCCGTATGGCCTTCGAGGGGATGGTTTCTGGCGTAACATAGTTGTGGAAAATGGTGAACGTTATGGCTAAGAGTGCAATGTCTCGGAAGACATAGTAGAAGCCTTTGGCAGCCGATCGCTCGAAGCAGTGTGCCGGGATAGCATCCCGAATCTGCTTAATAGTAAAGTCTGGAATCTCGAATTCGTTGCCGTATGTGTCGAGCAATACACCCTTGGACTCAGAGTGGTCCTCACCGTCGTCAATAGAGCTTAGTGATGACAGAGAGGTGGAGGAAGCTGATTGAGTAGGCGAGTCGTAGGGTGTTGGAGCCGAGGAATCCACCGTGGAGGAAGTAGAGGTGGCAGTTCGTCGGGTGACAGGCCGTTGCCTGATTGCTGGAGTTGCCATTGTGTGCGGAAGGGTAAATTTCAATGCCGACGGAGGGTTTGGAGAACTGGAACGAGGGATAATGGATAGATAAAGGTGAAGTAGATTGGCGGTGGGGAGGCGCAGATTTTGTTGGGAAGGGTCAAAAATGAAATAGCGAGCTCGGATACTGGGAGGCACCAAACGGCAAGTGCACTCAACTTGCAATTGTGAATAGATTGGCTTGGGAGGCAACGTCTGGGGAAGCAATCTACAGGAGGAAGGGATGGGGCGACAAAGAAGTTCAAGTTGTACAGGACAATAACCAGTTTATATCTGCATGTGAGTGCTCATACCGGGGATGCTCTCCTGGACTGGCGGGGATGCTCTCCTGGATAGGCGGGCAAGCTCTAAATTCAGGGTCCTCTGTCCCTAGGAGGTACCTAGCTAGGGTCACTCCCTAGGGCCTCGGAAAGGGCTCTACTGCGGTAGGACAAGGCGATCAACGTTCCAGATCTACGTCGATACAAAGTCCATTACCTGCCAATCAATATACGAGACATCAAACATGCAATTCCGAACATGCCACTAAATCTAATCAATCTCTTGTTGGATTCCCCGTCACCACACAGTTACATCTCCATGAATCCACAGTCATGTCAGAATCTCTCCGTGCAACCTCAGCTGTGGCCAAATCGGTCTCTGGTACGCTGATGTCTCCATTGTTCCGACTGTGCAAAGCGCATCTTGAACCGCCCCCGAGCGGTGAGAGGAATCCCGTCCCTCGCATCTCAATCAGCTAGAACTAGTCCTGCTGGCCCACATCTTGGCAAGCTTGCTGGATCAAATGGAAGCAGCAAATGCTCGCCATGGCACATGCAAATCAACATCGTCCGCAGTTGTAAGTTGGCTCTCGAAATCCTTCAGCTGTGTCGCAACGCAGTGGCGGAGCGGGTCGCTGCATGCATGACAGGCTTCAAACATCAGTGTGAGTTGGGGGGTTGGAGGATTGACACAGTCAGATTTGAATACTACATAGTATGTATGATGGTCCTGTCTGTGGTGACAGGGCTCATGCGACGCGGCGGGAGAAAGTACGAACAAAGGCACGATCATCGTTCACGGGTGTCCCTGAATGTTTTCGTTGAGCGTTTGGTTGAGAGGACGCGGCGGCCAAGACTTACCGGATTCCCACGATCCTGATGTATTCTAGCGAACCAGTCCGGTTTCGATGACCCTATGGTCCCACATGTGACCTTTACATGTGGAGGTGAGCTATTACACGTGGCTCTATAACAGTGAGCGGCCTCTACAAACTCTAACAAGGAGTATCATCTACGAACTCCAATAAGGAGTATCATCTACGAACTCCAATAAGGAGTATCATCTACGAACTCTAATAAGGAGTATCATCTACGAACTCCAACAAGGAGTATCACCAATTGCAACTCATCATAGCACCACAGTAGACTCTTTCCTGCATCTTCAACCGACATGTTTTCCTCTGTCAGCCAGCCCGACTCAGTAAACCCGTAAATCACAAGGCGCATCACCACAATCAGATCCAGACTGGACGATGCTTGCATTCGCACCGCTCTGATTCGTCCATTCACCCACAGACCTGCAGCTTCAAGGCAACTCCCGCCCCACAATCATTTTGCATTTGATAGCTCTTTGGTATTGATACCAAACTTCAGATCGATTGCTCTCCAAACTATAATCATGCTGACTAAGATTCGGTATTTGAAATACTGTCACTGTGGTACATAATGATACTCTCCACTTCTTTGTAGCCTTTGTAGTTCTACTGTGGTAAGATAGAGGAGTGGCAAGAGAAGATGGAACAAGGCTGTGCAGGCTGCGGTACAAGCGCCGAGGCACTTGTGTCTTCGAATAGCCTCAAAATTTCTATCGGCCGCTATGGAGCATCCCCGCGACCAGAAAAACACCGGAGAACAGGATCTTCATCGCCACCCATTCAAACGTGCTTTCAACGTCTTTTTGACATGTTCGGCTCGGGGCACCCGCCACCATCACAAGTTCCACAACTAGCGCCATTTGTCCTCACATTCCCAGTTGAACCTCTGTGCCTCTCTCTCCTTGACCCTTTCCATTAGAACATTCTTCCTCATGCTGGGTTTGAGACTGGGTGTTGAGCAGCTATCGACAGGCGAGCATCCGAATGAAGCTCATTCCGAAACCCTGCTCCCCCAATTTCTGGAATTTAGGGCGTCCAGGCCAAACATGAAACGGTGAGACATGAAACAAGAATTGCCACTTGCCCATCAGGTCACGAGGCCAGAGCAAGATAGTGCAAAGGCATTTCGAAAAACGTCGACCATCAATCCAATCGCCACAACGGGTTTCTGCACGCCATGTAACATAGGAGTGATGGTACTCAGATAGTCTTTGATAACTGGCGAGGCCTCATTTTGCAGCTATCTGTGTCACCATCCTTCAAAACTGGGATTGCCAAATGGATGTCATTGATTTGAACATTGAATCCACTACATTTTCGCTCTCCTGCCTGGGTATCCAACTCCATTTACAGAAGTAGATGACGAAAAAAAGAGGGAAATTGATACATCACTCGTGGAGTGCTCAACAAACACATTGTACGGCTCTACTTGAGATCATTGAACGACCGAATGGAAATACTGTATATAGATCCTCCCTTCGCCAGACATGCACAACCTCTCCTTCCGGCTCTCTCTCACAATATCCGTTCTTCTCACCGCCTATTCAATGGAATACATGACTGCCCGATTTTGGGACCGACGATAGAACCATGATAGGTGTCAGTGTAGCAAGCGAGGAGGGGCAGATTGCCGTTTCCGCTTTCGTAGTCATGGGCGTATTACACCATGAATGGTCGCCGGGAATCAATGCTGTAGATGATGATCCAGCGTAGGACGGCGACACGAGTGTATAGCAGCGCTCTTTAGGCACTGAGAAAGATGATTTTGAGAGAAGATCGTCTCTTCGATTCCAAGGAAGGAGCGGCCGGCAGATTTCAGAACAAACTTCGAACATCGACAAAGCGTCGAGACTTTGATTGGTTCAATTGGAACATCTCCTACCCGACCCGACATCTCTCCCCAATCGCGACATTCAAAATCCAGGAGTAGACTCTTTGAATTCTTTCAGAGGAAGAAGCCTTCGAAGAAAAGAGTATGAAGATATCAACGATCCGAGACTATTCTAGGAAACTTGGGTGCGTGTATCCAAATCGATCCCGCCCACTATCCTGCTGTCTGATCACAACAAAAAATCCCCAATAGACACTATCTTTCGAACGCTGATGAGGCACAAGTATAGTACAAGCGATCGACTAATCCTGCAACAATAAGGCAAGTAAGTATCAAGTCAAGACAAAACACTTTCCATCAATTCCAAAGACAATTACTCCGTACAGCAAAATCCAGAATATCAAACTAAATATCTTACTAACGAGAAGAATTCCACACCTCATTATCCCCCCATCAAAACCAATTTACAAAATCACCAAGAGAGATCTTCACATCGACTAACCACCCTACAAATAAAACACCTACATTCCCATTTAACTCGTCATATTCCCTCAACCTTTCTAACCCCGAATTTTTGTTGTTGGTTGGTTTGCGAGGGGAAGGGGAACGGGAGGGGGATACTCCCTACCAACCCACCCACTTCTACAGGGATACTTCTTAGCCAGATCTCACCTCAGTACGCATCAAAATCATTAAATCACGAATACCTTTGCCCCCTGAATCGAGACACAAATTTTCACATTCCATCTCATCTACCTCTCCACCTATACATTTTTCAATTTTCCCACTCCTCCTCCATAGCCTTTCTCTCTCTCTCTCTCTCTCCACACCCAAATCCACAAAACCCAACCCAAAACCCAAGAATCCTGTCGTCTCCGCAAAGACTCACTCACTCCATGGACAACGACATCGGTGGATTCTAACATGATTCAGAACTGAATTGAAACAACATCATCTCATCCAGACAAACTCACAACCGTCATCATGGAGAGACTCGTATTCACCACATCAAAGCAAGAAGGCAGAGTAGAGGTCCATCGGTGGAAGAAACAGACAGAAAGAATAATTTTCCATTGAACATAAGTGTACCATCTCGAAATCCTCGCAAATACATGAATCGTGAGGCAGAAAGCGTGCCCAGAAGCCACTCCATCATGACAAAAGAAAAATCGTAAAGTGCCGCAAATACTCGACAGTATAGCGCACAGAAGTCATGAAAGAACCCCAGATCAGAAGATCGACATCAAGGGAAAGCCGTGAAAGGCGAGGAAACCCAGAACGCCGCCCAGACCAAATGGAAAATCCAAACAATATGCAAGCAATGCCAAAAATGCCACGCTTAAAACGCGTCAAATACAAGGAAGGATCCTGAAGCAATCAGTGCCAGGATACCATCGCGAACCAGATTTCAACAAGATCATCAATCACCTTCACCCGTCCGCCACTTTGTATCCCTCACACTCCCTCATATGCCCTCAAAACACATCATCGGGCCACTCAAAACTCTCTTTCTTCTCCAGCTTTCCCATGGTAGGCATAGGCGGCACATCCCTGCCATTGGGCCTAGCCGTAATAACCGGGCTCTCGACCATTCCCTTCCCATTATTACTGAGGGGCGAACTTGCACTTCTCCTCTCTCTACTATTGAGGTCACTTGGCGTCGAACTGCCAAAAGTCTTCCTCGGGCTGCGAGAGCGGGAGCGGCTACGACTGCGATCGAAGCGGGCGCGGGATGGGTGAGCGGGTGTTGCGCGTGCTGTAGGACGAGATGGTGCGTCTTTGACTGCGACGGTTGTTGTGGTCGTGATTTCTTCGTGTTCGTGGACTGTTTCGAGGGAAACGCGTGGTTGAATTTCCTCATCCAGGACTTGGACTTGAATCTGCTCCACAACCTTCTGCACTGGAAGTGCTGGCTGAGGTTTGCTCAATATCTTCGGCTTCTTTGAGTTAGGACTGGTGGAGATTGGAACTCTGGAAGCACGTTGCTTCTTGTTCTTGGGACTACTCTCAACGCTGGCTTGCTTTTTTTTCATATTCTTTGGCTTCTCTTCTTCCAGGTCTGTGTCTTCTTCGAACTCTTGACGGCTAGGTCGGTAGGTCGTGTCGACCTTTTTACGCTTGATGACGACTTTCTTCCTCGGTGTTGGCTTTTCGGGGACTGGCGGAGGGATGTCAATTTCCATCTTCTGAGGGCTAGACGAAAGATCGGCGAGGAAAGAATTTGGGTCTTTGGGTGTGATGGGCCGGAGCTCATCTATTTCCATGGGCTGTAGGACATCGTTCTTGGCAGCTGCGAAGGTGAACGTAGGCTGGAGTTGCTCATTTGGCTGCATGTAGAAGCGACCATCAGCGATATCTCGAATAGGCGCCTCATTCACTTCGCTCTCGATAGCGTCAAGGGTATTGTCTTTGGAACTGCCAATCTGTGGACGTGAAGGACTCGAATCATCAACCATGACTCCATCAGCAGACAAAAGACGTTCCGAAAGCAAGGTTGGTAACGCAGGGTTGTATCTTCGTTGCCATCCTCCACCATGCCTAGCGCTGTGAGATGCGCCGTGGTGGATGTCAACATCATCCTTTGGCACCTGTGGAAGAGGGTGGATCGGTGTGACAGAGCGCGAGCGAGTCGAGCCTATAGGCACAGCAAGAGCACTGTCTAGCTCACGGCGAGCAGCGTTGAGTTTAGCCTCGAGATCACTGACACGCTTGCTCAACTTATGTTGCTTCTTGAGTTCAAGTTTGGAGCTGGATCGATGCAAGCTTCCAAACCCTTCATTGAGTTCCTTATCAGGTGAGATGGATTGGGTTCCAGACATAGAGCGCCTGTGTAGATTCGAAATTGAAGCAATCTTCTTCAGATTCTGAAATGAAGGCGTGCGAGAATGCCATGAGGCTTTTCGAGTCGAATCCATTGCTGGAGCTAGCTTGCCAGTATCCATGGATGAGCGAGACTCGTCGTCCATGCTGATTCCAGAGTCGCGCTGGTTTTGTGGATCGACGTCTGAAATGTAGCCTGGTGCGTACACTCTAACATGTCTTGATATGGGAGTGCTTCCTTGCGCTCCAAGCTTGCCTGCAGCTTTGAGGGCTGCATATGCTTGTGCAGCTTTCTCTCGACTGTCTCCGTAGCGCTCGTCCATCTTTAATTGCATATTCTCTTGCATCTTCTCTTGTATCATCTCTTCTTTTGTGTCTTGAAAAGTTGTCGCGACCTTTTTCCAGATGCTGACGGGATTGAAAGCAGAAGCCATTGATTTGCCAAACCGGAAGAGGCCGGATCCTTTAGGAGTAGCAAGTTCCTGCCCAGTCTCATTGCTGCCGCCCGTAGAGCTGCTCCAAGTGGATACATTCTGGTGATTTGTTCGTTGTAGAGACTTGGTAGTAGATGTAGTGTCAAATCGACGAGGTGGAGGACGTTCCGGGAGAGACTTCTCTGTCTCGTGGTAATCGTCCATCAATTGGTCGACAGAGGCGTCTTCCAGATGGGCGTTGAAGTGTCTCGTGAAGGCACTGGGCGGTTTGTTGCTCGGTCGGTCACGCATGGAGGCCTCCAGAAATCTGGACGAACGACCTGGCGTAGAGACATGGCGTGGTGAGATAGAGCCATTATTTCCTGAGTTATTGCTCTTCCGGGGAGTTCTGCTCTTCCTAGGAGTGGTCTCATCTTCGGAGAGAGGCCAATTGACACTTCGACAGCGCTTCGATCCGTGTTGGATATTGTTATCGTAAGGCGAGCGAGTGGGGCTTCTGGTGGGACTCGAAGGGGGAAACCCGCGTTTCTGACTCGAGTTGATGATACCGTCTTGGCTTACGAGAGCGTCCACCGAGTGATTGAGTAAAGCGCTTCCGTATACGTTGAGGGGACGCTGTGGAGAGGAATCGAATATGTCGTACTGATCCTGTGACGTTAGTAAGATGACATCGTCGGTCACAAGAAGCGGCATACTATGGGATCATCGCGTTTTGGAGTGTCCATCCTGGATATGAGTTTTGTGGTTGCAGGGACAAGGCAGGTTTCAGCTCTTCAGGTGTACTAGTAGTTAGGTGAGGTAATGGATTCTGGTCGATAAAACGAAGGTAATAAGTGTGCAGAGTATCAATAGTAAATGTCCCGGGAGAGAAAGAGAGTTTATGTCCAGTCCATTGTCAAAGGCCAGCACAGCTTGGAGCAGTGTGGGTTGTGGAAAGTCGAGTCTCTTTGTGTTTGTGGGGTGAAGATTGATGATCGGCTGTTAGTAAACAGTGCTCAGCCTAACAAAAACACGCTAAGTACGCGGAAAATCTTCTAAACACCGGGATACTCATTTCTTTATTTCCGAAAGGACCGATACCACGTATTATACCCCAGATTACAAGAAACCGCGTATTGTGTTACGTATTTTACCACGTATTGTGTTACGTATTATACCACGTACTGTGTTACGTATTATACCACGCATTATATCACGGATTATACCGCCAATCATACTGCAGTAAAGCACTCTGGGCAGACACCAGAAGCCATCGTGATCGATCCCAAGTCACATCGATTAATCTATCTTGAATCAATCTTGGAAAATGGCTTTCTGATAATCGAGATTGATAGAGATTCTGCTACTGATAAGGTTAAGCTCGGCTTCACTTCGGTTTCATGAAGTTTATCTCCTCTTCATGTACTGTACATCGTCAACTAGGTACACCTGTCAATATATTCCATAGCGCTGACCCTAAATATGGCAGCTGAGCACTGCGCTGGAGCCAGGTGTCGCACCCACAACCCTCTCCAAGCCGAGACATTGTCTTGACAAATCGTAAGATTAATAATACAGCCTATAGTAGTCTGTACCCTACGTCTAGGCAAAAGAGGCGAGTTTTGCTCTGTCGCTGACACAATCACACCCGGAGCAGTACTCAACAACATGGTGAACGTTACTGAAGTATTGAAACCCAGCTCCTTGAACCATGAAGAGTCCTGATTCGTTCCAGATCATCCGAACGCTGATCACAGCAAATCACATTCTCGATAACCAGCAGGTCCTCGACGCCTTCGGTCACATATCAGTTCGGAATCCATCCAATGCAGAAACGTCAGCCATCTCATTGCAAGAACCTACACTTTGTTCTGACCCGGTACAGATTTTTTTTGAGTGGTTATCTTGCACCTGGTCTGGTCTCCTCACCATCAGACATTATCGAATACTTCATCTCCAACAGCACCCCTGTTGACCCCAGCGCTGGAAGAGGCTACTCAGAGCGCTTCATTCATAGTGAAGTTCTGCGACGATTCTCGGCTGTAAACTCTGTCATCCATAGCCATGCAGAGGCAGTACTTCCGTATGCAATCTCAGGCGTGCCCCTGTTCCCAGTCTTCCACATGGGAGGCTTCCTAGGTTTGTAACCCTCCCTTGCTTTGTCGATGCGATGCCCGAGCACGTTTGACTGACGTAACCAACCTGAAGGCACTCACGTACCCGTCTTCGACATAGCAAAAATCTACAACTCTACACATCAGCAGGACATGCTTGTCAACAATGCCTATTTCGGTGCAGCCCTCGCAGCGGCATTCACAAACTCAACTAGTCCAGACGTGACCATCCCGGAGAATACCGTTGTACTGATGCGTCGCCACGGATTCACGACTTGGGGCCCTGACATCCAGACTGCGGTAGATCGTGCCGTCTACACCAAAATTAACGCCAACGCTGAAACCCAGGCCATTGAGCTTCGCGCTGCCTTCGCTTCATCGGGACTGAAGTTGGAAGCCAACTTTGATCTTGCCCCACTCACGGAGGCGCAGGCTGCAGGAAGCAAGAAGATGAATGAAGCTACTCAAGATAGGCCATGGCCGCTTTGGGTGAGAGAGGTTGAGGTAAATCCACTCTACCAGAATAAAGCATAGGAATGGGTTTTCCAAGAGTTTGTGGCATATCATTTGGTTTCATCTACTGATCTTCCTTTCTTTTGCGAGTCCTATCAGCATCGATAGAAAAGTCAGTTCACTTTTGCCAGCGAGTTGCACTCTTGCCGTGCCAATGTCCGATCGCCTTTTCTGGATGGCGAAAAATCAATAGTAAACCTTCAGATTATCGCATCATGACTATGGTTTGCTAATAGGACTTGACAGAACCACTGCCTATTTCGAACGGCTTTGCGCGTCGAAGCCTCTAGAATACTTGGGCTGTTGTTCCAGAACATTCGCCCTTCGCCATGCAAACTGCTGGCCAAAGCGTGCATGAAGTTTCCCGGGTGGTCGGGAAGGAAACAGCTGACGAACGGTTGCTGGGAACAAACCAGCAAGCGACATCCACATCATTGGTGATGACAGTTCTGGAGTCCACGGCCAGGCAGTTGGATCCGAGTCTCTGGCGACATCATTTGATTGATGGTCTGCACGGTCGTTGTAGTGAAGCTACGACACCCAATAGCAATGTGTATTCTTCCACGAGTTGTACTGTGTGTGTCGACCAATATAGATGATGCTGGCGCGTGCTGCCTAATTTAGACCAGATGAGCTATTCTAGGAACCAATCAAAAAGAGCTTCGGGAACGTCACATCGCGAGTTTTCAGCGGAGGCCACCTCTGTCCGTCCCATTTCAAGTGACCAAGGTCCTGTCTCTCATCCCCCTTCCGACAGATCCCTGTTTTAGATTGTATACGGATGTGTACTTTATTTTTATGGAGGCAACTCCACACAGATGCTCCAGAAAGTGGATATTCTGGCAGAAAGGTTGGACCGTGACTATAATGGAATGTTCCAAGTAACCTCTTCACTCATAATCTTGATGAGTAGCCATGACTGACCGAGTCCTTGCCTTCACTGTCTGCAATTTGAACGTTAACAGCAATTGAGCTGTTTCACACTTTCATTATGCGCCATGCACCCTTTCTCGGAAGCACCACGCTCACTACTGTGACATTGTGGCTAATCGTCATCAGCGCAATACCCTCATCAGCCAATCCCTACCGTGAGAACATCAAACATGTCTATCGCGACACAATGCGACCAAACTCGGTCTTCATGGCTGACTCGATCATCAAGCGCGGTCAAGGACTGGGCTTAAACAATGACGACGAACCCTCCATCAACTACGAACACGGTACCTTTCAACACGCACTATGGAGCCTCTACAGATATACAAACAATGACACATATTTATCTTTGATTAGAAAGGCAATTGATCATATTGTCACACCTGCTGGAAAAGTTGTGGGAGGATACAATCCAAAGGCCTATTCCCTGGATAGTATACGAGTAATGGAATCCATGATTCACCTCTGGCAAGTGACGAAGGAAGAGAAGTACAAGATCGCAGCAGGGGAATTGCAGAAACAGATGAAGACGCAGCCGAGGACGGCTGAAGGCGCATTCTGGTATGCTGCTTCCTTCCCCAGTATTGAGATATCGGAGCTGATGTCGGAACGTCCATAGGCATAAGTATAGGTATACCCAACAGCAATGGTTAGATGGTATCTATATGACTCATTACTCCTACGCGCTCTACGCCACGACCTTCGAACCTGATACCGCGGAAGAAGTGTTCAAGGATGTAGAACTTCAATACAGTCTCGCATGGAAACATTGTCGAGATAACACGACAGGACTTCTGAGGCATGGATACGATTACTCCAAGCGAAAAGTATGGGCAGACCCAATCACCGGCGCCAGCCCGGAAGTATGGGATCGTGTAAGATCACCACCCTGCATCATCCCAACCTCAACCACAAAGAAAATTCACTGATGGTGCAAATTCTAGGCATTAGGTTGGTACTTCATGTCCCTAATCGAACTGCTTTCCCCTACCTCTCCCATACCACGCACGCACCCAGCTTCAGCCACTCTCCTTTCTCAACTCCGCGCCCTCACACCCGCACTGTTACGCAACGCCGATCCGAAGACCGGCGCTTGGTTCTTAGTTATGTCACAACCTGGCGACCGCGAAGGCAATTACATCGAAAGTTCGGGAACTGTAATGTTCATCTACACTCTTCTTAAAGCACTCCGTCTGGGCCTCGTTGACGATACAGATGGGACCATTTTGAAGGCGGCGAGGAAGGCTTATGAGTATATCCTGAAAGAGATGATTTGGATTGAAGATGGGGAGATGATGATGAGGGGGACTGTTGAGGTGGGGAGTTTAAGGTAAGTTATCATCGCTTGTCGAGAGATGTGAGACTGGTGAGTGTTGAAATAGTGCTAATGTGATGATCAGTGGCAACGGTACTTTCGAGTATTATACTGATATTCCAACTGTGGATAATGATCTGAAAGGGACGGGGCCTTTCGTCATGGCTAGTCTGGAATATGAACGATTGAACGACGTGGCCAAGGGGGACATTCAGCAGAGGTGATATAGATGAGATAATAATGAAAACCAAAACTCATGCCATTCCGTTTGCTGAAAGTTCTGCTCAAATGATGCTCTTTTTTTGAAAGTCGTTCCTGGGGATTCGCTTCGTGGACGACCCTTTCAACGTCATTAGCAACAAGATCTCAACATGCAACAATCGGCCACATATTTTATCATTCATCGCTGGTCACTTCAACCCTGCCTTCCAGTTGGTAAGACTTCTCTGTACCGGCGGCATCAATGCCAGTGCTCCCTCGTCGGCGACCGATCTCAAAAGATTCCTTACATCATCCATTTACTTGTTCGTCGACCCTTGAGCCGAAGCAACGGTTATCCAGTTCTCTCGCCATCGTCCGTCCGTCGACCGTTCTCCTAATATCGCTAATTCGTTTCCATGAACCGGACATTTTGGCAGCGCATCCAATCGCTCAGACCCAGGTTTTCAGTTTTTGGGACTCCGTTTCGAACGGTTTTCTGTTGTGTGGTTGTAAATGGGTATTTCAACACCGGGGAAACCCCTCACATTAACTCATTTTTTTTGGCGCTGACCGTTGAGCCCAAAGCCAGGTATATGGCACTTCCGCTGATCGTCGACCATTCCTACCAAGATTACGAGGCGGAATTCTTCAACAATGGCATTCCAGTAGATCGGTTGACCACGAATTACGTCTTCGACGGCGCTTTCTCATCAGAACAGAGCAACTGCGAGACTGATCTTTGTAGATTGGAGGTTAGTCAGATATGAGCTCATCAGGATAATTGAGGTCCGATCTACAACCGTTATTCACATCATCCGACCACCACAATTCGCCGGCCGTTGAGTCCCAAGACCCCCTTCTTGGGAACCTGTCCCACAGATATTCAGGCCGGTGATCTCGCGGATAGGAATGTCTGATCGGCGACCTTGGTTTCCATCAGCCAGGTATTCGGTTCCATCCCGAGAGACCAATGTTCGGCGACCAGATTCCAAGTTCCAGAGCAGCATCGCTCGCGATCGTATACCAGTAAGACCAGTGAATAGACAAGATCATGCAGATGCAGTCAATGAATCCGCATGACACCCTCAGCTGAGCGCACCAGGGCGATCTATGCAATGCAATGTGAGGTGTTCGTCATGACTTGGAAGGACAGATCTTGTACTACACACCATGAAGCAAAGACACGTCCACCCTCGTGTCCGCAGACATACCAGTCATGCACCACACTTCCACTCTCCGTCTCTTGGTCTATTTACCCCTCAGCCTCGCCGTACACCTCAACTCTGGCTGGTCCAAGCTCCACCCAGCCTTCCGCCCCCACACCCCCTCCATGAAAACACTGGGATCGAGACGGCAACTTCGCCGCAGAATAACGCGCCATCCACAATCATCACAATCGCAACCGCTCAAACCGGGATAAGGGCATCCCAGAAAAAGAAGAAAAAGCTACGGAGTTGCTATTCTGGTGGTGAGATCTACCGATCGCGCGCGGGCGGCATCCTTCGCCGCGATTGATCTGTTGATGCTTGGGTTGAAGAAATTCCCTCGAGTGGAGATGGGACGGAGGAAAGATGGACTCTATTTCTGTCACCTCAAAATCTCCTCTTTTCTATAACCATAAGTGGGCTGGAGCATTGAGGTCGCCATAAACCCACCACGCCCAAATCACCGTTGCACAAAACAGGTAGATTGCAGAAGAATCAAACGTGAACGTCTCCATCCTCATCACCACCACGCCCCAAACCCTCATTTCCAACGTCTCCTCTTCAAGGAAATCCTCTCATATTTTTCGTGGTTCTCGCTTTGCGCCGGAGGTATATCCGTATCCCACAATCAAGGCTGGCTGTGACGTATTTGCAACAAGCATCCCTATCACCCGATTCCACAAATCCCATTCACTCGGTGAACAAGCCAGAGGTGGTCACAGAGACGAGAGACAAAAAAGGGAGTGGACAATACTGTATGCCGACGCAAGGCATCCACCCCTTCATACGGAGTACTCCACAAACCTCAGCAAATCCACAATACATGGTTTACCAATACCAACATATCGATGCTCGAACGATCTACGAGATAATTAATACAAGTCCATCCATGGCCCATCCCCCTTAAAAGATACCAGGTTCACAGCAGTAAAAAAAACACGCGTCAAAGTGACAACCTCAGACACGACCAACTCACCGTACCGTCTTTCCCAACTAAAAACAAGTGAGTGAGCAAGCAAGATCCCGAATCCGTCCCAAGCATTTGGGATACAAAAGAAAAACAAGAGAAAAAAAAGTATACAAGGACAACCCTCCTTGCAAACGACCCAAAGGCCCACAACGCATCCGGTTAAAAAACAAGTCGATACCAAGAAAACACTCATCCCACGGATTCGGGACAATGCCAAGAACAACAACAACAATAACGACCAAGGAAAATACCATAACATGAAAAAACCCACAGCCCACAGAGTGTATTAATAAGTACAGCATCCCCGACTAAAGTCCGATATCGCTTAACTCCAAGACATCCTAAAAGGAAATCTCGCTAAGAGTTTCAAACCACATCAACACGGTTAGACCTTTTATTTTTATCCCCAAAATCGTCACATTCTGCCTTATCAAAAAAAGTCACCACCCCTCGGACACGGTTCGGATATGAGAAAGTACTTATCCAGCGAAACAATCAACACAATCAAAACCAGTCGTTCCAAGAGCCAAAGAGAAAAAACCCCTTACCCCAGCCCCAGCCCCAGCCCCAGCCAAAAACACACAAACCCCAACCACCAAAAACCACCGCACAACATCAAACCGGCCACCACCCCGTCCCATCCCCATCAACCCAATCCCTCCGCGGACAGCAACAAACAGCGAACAGACCAACCCCTCCCTCCGCCCACCCCAGTAAAAGCACAATCCGTCGGGTAGAACTAAATGAACACAGAAGCCGAATCGACGCCCGCGGCACTCCCGCCTCGTTCTACCGCACCATCCTTGCTTTACCGATACCCACCACACCCGTCCTTACTTCTTTTCCACTCCGTACTCCGTACCCACACCGCCGCTCGATCTGTCCCCCCTTCTTCCAAAAAGAAAAGAGGGCGAGATAGGCGATGGGAGGGATGATGCCGAATCCCGATGGAGCGAGGGGATACTGAAGAAAAAGGAATGGTGGGTGTCCTTGTTGTGATTGCTGCACCCGAAAAGATGGGACGGATCCAAGAGGGGTGAGTGGGTACTCGTAACGAGGAGGCCTGGTTCGAGCCACGAAAACGGAAGATACGATGGAATGAAGGACATCGTAAATTGTTCTATGGAAATTCGGAAGGATTCGACTGGTCTAGTAATGAAGTAAAGAAGCTGAACTGGTACGGAACCGGGATTTCGTGTGAAGTCCACATTCCTCTTCTTATCACTCATCTGCTTTGTTCGCGACGCTCTCCAACTCGGCCCCTAGCCATCAAGTCTACGTTCCTTTCCTCTCCCAGCCCTAACATCCATCTCTTCCGACACATGCCCAAAAATCGTCCTCGTTAAATTCTCCCAAATATTCAAAAGAAGTGGCGAGATTGAAACTCTCAAGAATCGAACAAAAGCCAAGACAATCTCTTGAAAGCTGACTGAGAAAGAAAATTGCAAACAACCAAGAGAGACCCAAAACACCAGAAATAAGATAGCAATAGAATAAGCGTCGTGTAGACTGTCGTAACCATGTGGCACTCCCGAAAGAACAAGTAGGCAAAATCCAATAGAATAAAAAGCCGCCCTTTTTCCAGAACCATCGGTAGGATTCTTTCCAAGCGAAAAGATCAAAGATTGCCGCCCCAAGCACACAAAAAGAGAACCAAAGAATATGACATGGGTGGAGAAGAGAATGCAATAAATCTCAACGAACTCCATGAACATTAACAAATGAGAAGGACAGAGCTTTAGAGAATTTGATGTAAATGGGTATGAAACAATGACGCCAGCGCCCACTCAAACAACGAGGCGATCGCTTATTACAGCTCACCTAGGGCCGCGGTACAAAATATGCACAAGTTTCCAAAACAACGAAAACGCTACAACGGATATCAGTAAGCATCATGCAGCCATTGGAACACGACGCCGACGCTCTGTTCCGTCAGCACGACGATAGCTCATAGCACCTTCATCCATTGGCGTCGACGATTCTTCTTCATCGGCGTAGGGGAACTTGGGCTCTAATGGCGATTGAGAAGGACGAGCACCTTGTCGAAGTGGTTGATCCATATGTGTGGTATCAAATGTAGATGAGTATGAGCGCTTCGTAGCACCTGAAGCTTGGACAGCATGTTGGAACTTAGGAGGAGTGACTTGAGTAGGTGTGAAGTTTTGGTGTTGCTCTGCCTGTGGGTATCCAATTGCAGGCGATGTTTGCGCATATGGAGAATCATGCTTAACCTCCATGGCCGATTGTGGTGCGGATGGGTATTGATGTTGCATCTGGCCTGGCATGGTGTGAGCAGTTTGAATTGGCTGCAATGGAGCATGGCTGATGGAGCCTCGGTGATATGCGTTGTCCATATATTCATGCTTCATTGGCTGGCTTGAGGTTGGATATTGCTGTTGCTGGTATTGCATATGAGGAACTGGAGGTGGAGGGCCAGTAGGGGGAGGTGGGAAGTCCACGCTGTTATTACGCATATGAGTGTTTTGCTGCTCGTAAGACGAGTATTGAGGTGGCATGAATGCATTATAGTGTCCGCCGTTCATAGGAGGAGCAGGCTGCTGGAAGGATTGTTGTGGTGCGTATGTGTGAGATTGTTGTTGCATGTAGGCACCTTGTTGTGGTTGGTGCTGTTGATGCCATTGAGATGGTTGCGCAGCGTACATACCCTGTTGGGAGTGAGGTGTCATTGGCGATGGGTATGCCTGCTGGGGCTGTTGCTGCTGCTGGTATACCTGAGTGGCCTGTTCCATAGATGGTCGGCGTGGTGCAGCATAAGATGCGTGACTAGCATCGCTGACTGAACGCGGGCGATCAATGCCTTCAGCAGCAATATGTGGAGTACTCGCCGGATGTTGACCACTATATGGATCTGGAGTAGCTGATTGTCTGCGTTCATATGCACCCTCAAAGTCGTCATACGAGTCCGCCTTAGCATCCCGACGACGCATGCGAACATCCCGTCGAATACGAACTCGGCAACCCTGTTCTGCAACCATTCGGCTAAGCGCTGTGCTCGATGAAAGACCTGGAAACTTCTTGGCGCTGAAGACAGTGAATGGGGCGGATTTGACCTCCAGTCTGTGGGATACGTGGGCACTCTCCTGGATTTTGGCGTCGCTCGCGTTTGCTTCGCTGTCATAATCCGTGGTGTTCTTCAATTCCTCGTACAGCGAGAAACCTAGGCGGTACTTTCCTTCATGGCGGACAGACAGATCTGGGAAAATAAAGTATCCAGCCTGGGAGGGACGATCGAGGTAAGCCATACCAGCAACAGGAGTACCAGTGAGGACTGGGAAGTTAGGCTGGTTTGGAGTGGCAGCGCGACCAGGAGCCATGTTGCGAGCGTTGGAAAGGTGGGCGAACAAGAAGAAATTGGCAGCGTAAGAGAAGGTAACATCCTCCTCAGCATTGGGACCTTCAAAGACACGCAGTTCGACAATTGGAGGGGGGTCGACAGGTCGTCTGTCGGCGGAAGATTTAGCACCAGAACCACATGCTCTTGCTCGTTCAGGCTGTTGAATGATGGTCATCTTATAGGTTATCTTCTTGCCTTCCTTTGTGATCCTCGACGAACTTGAAGTCGTCTCATTGTTGACCTGAATTATGTTCCCGACTTGCGCTGACATGATTGCG
Source organism: Venturia pyrina ICMP 11032 (assembly GCA_000738655.1). Classification (NCBI taxonomy): domain Eukaryota; kingdom Fungi; phylum Ascomycota; class Dothideomycetes; order Venturiales; family Venturiaceae; genus Venturia; species Venturia pyrina. Next base: position 116,898 of record JEMP01000064.1, on the reverse strand, counting down.
GCGAGATATCTTTCGACTGTGCTGTCAAGAGATGCGTGGATACAGCCTGTCAATACCTAGAATGACAGGAGTCAAACGAATTCCCGTAGTCTAATGGACCCACGTTAGCGGGTACTCGTCAAAGCGTGCCGTGGTTGATGGAATGGAACGCGGGGACCACGAGTCACAATGGGAGCCGGTTACAGCGGTGTCGGGGGAGCCGTTGAGATCGAGTGTCAATCAGAATGGAGGAATGGTTGTTTATTGGGGTGAACCACCAGCATCTTTCTTGTTCGTCGAGACAGTCCGCCGAGCCGGTCTTTGGTACAGCCCAATTCCCAATCTATGGACTGAGACGTGATTTGACAGGTAGCGAGAACCCTGAATGAGGGCTTGAGGGCTCGGGGAGTGAAGAACAAGATTTATACGTACGAACAACGCTGCTGGCCAGAGGTAAAAAGACGGCAGAAGCAGAGCGAGGTGGTAGAGGCGGATGTTGCTGCAGTACCTATATCGAATAGCGATCAGGGAGGCAGATACGGCACAGATAGCCGGAAAAGAGCGCTTGACGAGGCACAGAAGGGCAAGGCAATTGCAGAGGAAGAGAGGTGTTGGCGACGCCGTCTTCCAATGCGCTGTGCTAACTCAGTCGTCGAAGAGGGTTGCTGGATGGGGGGAGAGGAGAGTGTTTAGAGGGATGGAGCCGCTGGAGGGAGGGATGGGGATGGGGATGGGGATGGATGGGACAGTGGATGATTTGGGGAAAGACTTGCATCCAAGCTCAGTGGCTGCTCAAGCCCAGTCCGACTACTGATGGCTTGTTCCACACTACCAATCCCGGCTCTACCAATCCCCAAGGTACATGGCTCTAGCCCAGTTTCTCTGCAAGTGCATGTCCTCTCTGCCGCGTGCAGACGTACGAGTAGTTAGGGTCCCAAGAGCCATTGGGTCTCTGAGTGCAGGAGCAGCGTGGTCCAATGCCGCCTGTGTCTTTGGCCGTCTCGCTGTCTCGACGGTCTCGATGCAGGACTCAAGATTTCTCCCATCGCGATCCAACTGTCGGGAGTGCCAGTCACTCGACGAACCGCTGTCGCCCGCACTGCCGGGGCGCACCACGCCAATCTCGGTCTTGACCAAAAGGAGCTGGTTGGTGTCTCCAGGCCGCCTTCTTCCCGGACCCACTATCAAACCTAGCGGTAGTCTTACCATGGCTTGAAGGCCTTCTCCAACCTGACTGGTGTCTTGCCATGGCTTGAAGGCCTCCTCCTACCTGACTGGTGTACGACACAGCTCGGCTGCGACTACACCCACCAGCGTGCTTAGCTCACCATTCCAGATGCCATGTGCTGGAGAGACGCTTCGTCGACAGAGGGGACGGCCTGACGGGGAGCAGGACCTGGGCAATTCTCAGAGATACTGTGTACAGGGAGCCATGGGATTTCCCACTTCCCCTCCTTCGCCAGTCATCAATCTTCATCAGCATCAAGGATTGAGAGTTGGCGATAGAGTTGGCTCGCCGTTCCAAATCAATCATCCTCGTACTGTGTACGAATCGACGGTGCTCAACTCCGACCCGGCGGGAAGACAAGCAACAGGTGTCAAAGCAATAACTCCGGAAGACCTTTGAAGAAACCATAACCTCACTCAAAGTCGTCGCCCATCGCCCAACTCTCACACTCCTGCAAAGGCGAGTGGCTCACACACCTGCAACGGCGAGTGGCACCAGCTGCAGCCAGAGCGAGTCTCGAACAAACCACAAAGGGAGTAATGGCATACACAGCACTCCTAGTCTCTTTAGGGATGCTCTGCAGTGCTTCAGGCCTGATGCAGGTCACCCTGGTCGAGAGCTGCAGGACGCTACCCGTCAGCCGCGAGGTCAATCCATCAATCAGAACGAATCGCTGCACCAGCAACCAACATGGTGGGCGCACACGAAAGTGGGAACGAGACACACGCACGAATCACATCGCCGGCGACAACTTCTCGTTGTTGCAAGTTTGTGCCATGGCGAAAGTCTTCACTTTGGACATTTCTATACTCCGTATATTTCAGTAACTCGGACCATCAATCTCGAGGTGACGGAGAGTTGGAAGCTTGCACACGGGCACTTCGTCGGGCCTTGCGTGCGCGGATGCGTTAGTGGCACTTGCTTTCTCCCGCTGATTGAGTTTGGGGCCGAAATCGCGGGTCTGTGGTCGGCGTCGGCTCCAAGCTTTGGTAAGATACATCGCTGGGCCTAAGGCTGTCAAGACGTGCCAGACTCTCACTCTCGAGGCAAAGAAGCTCTTTGGTTAGAGCTAATCATTCGAATGGCAAGTCCAGTCGTGACCTTTGGATGGCAAATCCAGTCGTGCCGTTCGAATAGCAAGCCCAGTCGTGCCATTCGAATGGCAAGCCCAGTCGTAGTATTCGAATGGCAAGTCCAGTTGTAACATTCGAATGGCAAGTCCAGTCGTAACATTCGAATGGCAGAACATTCGCATGTCTTTGTTCGCCATCATGGACATTATTTCCTCGCACGACCACATGCCCTATTTGATGTCAATTCATGTGCGTGGAGGGTCGCGCAACGATGGTCCCTCTGATGGATTTGCCGGGATGCCGCCCTTATGGCCATTGGCTTCCACTGTGTGAAACAAGGGACCATCCGAGATGAAAACTGCTCTGTGTTTTGGGGATGGAACAGCGGGTGTATTCCCGAACGCGCTGATACGATGGCGTCCCCTGCCCGTCGCTCGCATACCACAGTATTCTTCCTCGCTGCGAATTCTCCAACCCCCCAATCATCTGGCGTGTGGCCCACGTCCGCGGAGGCCGAACACCGGATCATGCCGTTTCTGGACCAGCGGCTGCTGTCGTGCATCCCTTCGCAGCAAAACATCCGTCACCAGAAAGCCAAGAACACCTTGTCCCTGAAGAACAACCGCTGGACGTTCACCATGAACCAGATTCTTGTCCTCCCATACCGCATCTGTTGCGGCGAATACTCGTTCAGCTGATCTTTCAGGCACCAGATACGTCGTCGTACCGTGATCAAGACGCGTGTCTGCTGTCTCCGGAGCTCGCGAGCTCTTGATTCAGTACATAGCGGCCCTCGCGTAGAGAAAAGAGCTTGGAACAGAACGCGATTATTTGTGATCGCTTCGCAGAGAAACCCTCAACGGAAATCCAGCTCTAGCAGCTCTAGCTGTGATATCGCCCCCCTGGAATCATGGGACAGAATCTCGATCATCAATTCTCCAGTCTCCATTATTCCTTGCTCGCTCTACCCTCGTTCGACGGAGGCGCGCTAGACTGTGTACGGAGTACAGGCCTCACCATTGGAGTCACCAACATGCCCCCCGGGAAAGCACCAGCCTCTTCAAGTCCCGACGTCCGGGGCTCGCCAATTGACAGTGGGCAGTCTATTTTCCGACTCATCGCCAAAGAAATTCTCACACCTTGATCCTAGGCAGATACTTTATCCCTTTCAATCATGAAATCCAGGATTCTCCAGCCCGGAATCGGTGCGCATCTTTCGTCCCAAGTTCCCAACTCTCCAGCCGCTACAGAGGCCTATAGCAAATCGCTGGCGTGCCATAGCGAACCGTATTTAGAATGGCAGCCGATTCTCGCTTTCTGTGGGAAGGATAAGGTCGCGGGGTGCATCCTCAATTGATCAACTTCTCCGAAATATCCATGACCATCTCGTTATTGAAGTTGTGGAGAAGCACAATGCTCAGCCTTTTCCTCTCCTGCAGATTCTGATCTTCGATGCGCTCATGTCGTGTCCAAACGTGTTACACCTTCAGGCAGCTTCACAGTACCAGGTCTACGGTCACAGTAGTGACTAGCAGCAAGATCTGACATGACGCTCGTTCTAGCGATATCGTCAAAAAGCAAGGCCTCGGATCACTGTCTCACCTAACATAATACCCAGCGATGGGTGATCGGCCTCTTACCCATCCCAGTCTTAGGTAAAAATCACCGATTGGTCTCCGACAATCTCTCTATCGGTTCGGATTCACCACTATCAGTAGTTGACCACGCTCGTTCAGCTATCGTACCTTCGAGAGGTTGATAGTGCCGGAACCACATCCGTTCGAAGATGCTGTGTGCGACGCTCATCCACAGCAGACCACAATCTGGCTGGCAAATCGTACGATGCTCGTAGAAAGTGTGTTTTACTCGCTCCGAGAAAAACCATCGACCGATTTGTGCTTGAGAGGCTGAGTCGCTGTCACGTTGACACGCTGTCAATACAATGCGTTGCGCTGTGTTGCGGGGAATATTGTATGACCACAGCAACCGCCTTTGGACTAAATCAAAGCTTAGTCTTGATGAGGTTGAACGAGGGCCAATATCTCACTGCAGGTTCTCGGCATCTCACTGCATCTGCCACAAGGAAACACAAGATGCTTAGTCCAATGCTGAGATGAGCTGGGGTATGATGCACATACCCTACGGTATGATGTGGGCTCGACACACCAGATTACCGCATCTGCATCATCGTCTGGTGATTTCATGCGAGTTGGTTTGGTCAGATTGCACCTCTTTGTACTCGTAGTTAAAGTGGACCTACTCGCGCAGTCAGCTTTCCATTAAAGATACAATGGACGACGACAGACCTGGAAATGACACGCGCGCATCGCTTCAAGCTTGAGAAGTATTGTGGAAAAGCCTGTCCACCCATTGCGATGACCTCCAGGCCTCTTTCGATGCTGTGCCTTGCGATGGCGCAGAAGGAACACAAATCAGTGGCTTGTCTACTTACCCAAGCCACAACGACCTGACAGATCTTCGTTCCACGCTACAGCAAATGTCGAAAGTCAACGCTCCAAGCACTCGATGCCAAGCTCAGGGGGCCAATATGAAACCAGAGATCAAGGCCATGGACAATCGATCAGGCTGCCAAGCTCGACAGTGCAATGAACAAAGCATGGTTGACATCAGTTGTGGTCCTGCTGAAGAGGAGGCGGATTTGGAGGCGCTTGAGTCGAGCAAAGCGGTTCCCTATGCCTTCACGCCCTCACCCCATCGCCCTTGTGTAGCTTCACGATGGGCCAAAGCCGTTTGGCGATCCGAGGACGGTGAAAATGGCACACAGAACCGCTCTGCTCTTGATCACTTCATCTTCGGTTCGCTTCCACGCCAAACTTCAACAACATTCTAGAGAAAAAGAGATGTTCGAGTTTCACGATGGGATTTGACTTGAAGAAAAGAAGGATGCGGAACAGAAAGAGAAGATGATGTTTGCGAACGACAACTTGGACAGAAAATCAACCAAAATCTAGGTGTATCAACGATTATCAGGCATTTTAGATGCACTTTCCATTCCCACAAGACCTCCCTGAACGCCTTCGCAATCAACCCGAATCCGAAACAGCCTTACTTATCGTCCTCCTGGACACATCAAGAGCTGGAATTAGATGCCATCGCGGACAATCTATTGGTGTGATTTTTGCCAGGACACTGCGACGATATTGTTCGAATAATGTACGGCTACTTTCTTGATGTGGCCATGTCGTTGCCGCCGAAGCATAACATTGATCACACCAAGCATCCGCATTTCCAGCACTGCTTATGGTCTCGGGAGAGCCGGCCGTTGATGGCGGTCTTCCATCTCAGTCATCGCTCGAGAGGTGAATGATCCTTTGCTCGGGCAGAGCGACGGCAACTTTATGTGCTAGGCACGGAGGGATCGGACAGCACTCAGGCGGTTTTGGTGGTAGCCAATTGAAGGACCGTGTTGAATGAACAGCAGCAACCTTGGTGATGTCTTCGCAAGACTTCGAGAGGGCGCTTGGGGTTAAACGAAGCCACCTTGAGCGCCAAAAACGCTTCTCAATCTCACGACACGACCCGCTGGTAGAAGGATACCTTTGTCACTGCCGACAGACAGATGAAAATAAGCGATTGGTAACAGAGTGCTTTGATAATACTGATGCCTTGGTAACAGCTACCTTCCTTACAACTTGTTTGGTTGGAGGCATCTTCCCATCATCTGGTGTAAGTCCAAGCGCACGCTTTGAAGCTGAGGCTTCAGCCTTTGCTAAAGGCGCAGACTGTGTATCGGTGACCCTCCTACGACTGGCGGCTGATGATGACTCGGCCTCCTTCTTTGCCTCGCGTTGTTTCTTCATCGGTGAATCTGTCCGAGGTAGCTCTGCCCGCGTCTTCACTGGCCGACTCTGCTTTGTCTGGGTTATTGGAGATGATGATGGCCACAGCCTCTTTGCGCGAGTCTGCAATCTTGTGGCGTTGACGGCTGGACGCTTCGGAGGCGCTCCGTCGAAAGGAAGAGGAATAGGAACCGAAGAAGGTGTCTTGGGAACATCGAGGGGAAGTGGCATTGCGATGGTCCGGCCTGAAGCTATGTGAACATGTTAGAATGTCGGACGGGTTGCATGAATGGCACTGTATACCTGAGTCCATTTGTCGTCCTCGCAGTGGCCTATGGGCTCCGGAATGCTGGTCGATCAGGTGCTTGCGCACCAATGTCTGCCGAAAGAGTGGCTGGCGGTACTCGTTTAATTTCTGCCAGATTGTATCGTCTTCGTCTTCATCTTCCTCTAACTGCGAGAGGAGATGTTTGACTTCTTACAAGTGGAAATTGTGGCCTGGTCCTCCGTCTTGCACTTCGATCCACCAAATGAACAAGTCAGATCGTCTTCAAACATGAAGCACCTAACCAGTTCGAGCCGACATCTCACGAAGAGCAGAAGGCAACTCCTTATCACCATCGATGCGTTGGCCTCGCCCTCGAGTCATAACTTCTTCGGACTTTTTCTGTCGATAGACTGGACAGCTCGCAGATTGCTTTGGCAGCGGTGAGCATCTCTGCTGAGGTAGGTGCCTCGGTAGAAGCATGTGCTTTCGCTGTCGCGGTAGAAGAAGTTGCCTTGTTGGAAGCAGGTACCTTGGTCGCACGGGACGTCTTGGTGGAAGCTGGCGCCCCTCGGTAGAAGAAGGCATCTAGGCCAGTCCGACTACGAGGGCCAGAGGAGAGCTCTGCAAAACAGCTTGACGTACCCTCAGGTGGTCCGCCTGTCTCAGCCAACAACGATGCCCGACGTACTTCTTTTTCCCTCGCGAACTCGGCGCGTCTCTGTTTATCCTTCTCGCTGAGCTTGGTAGAGGTGGTAGAGACAGAGCTACCTGCAGAAATAGGGCGAAAATCCATTGGAGTGAGCCCTCGTCGGGACTTTGCTGCATGACTGCTGAAGCGGTGTGCGTTTGCTGATAGACATGGCCCTCTGGAAGTAGCTGAACTCCTTCTGTGAGCAGTTGTGCTTGTTGCCTTTCAGAGAGCCCTCGGGACCCTGCTGCATGACTGCTGAAGCGGTGCTGGGAGTAGCTGAACTCCCTCTGTGAGCAGTTGGGCTTGTTGCTCCTCGGAGACCCCCGAGGTCTGGACGCGAGATTAGCAGATGGATGACGATGATGATGTTTGACCGATGCCGTCGCTATCGAGAAGTGCGCCAGTAGTGATGATGCTGGTCATCACCATCTTGCGACGTCAAGACTTCGCGAGAAGCTAGGGGTGTGAGATGGGGAGCAATACTTACTGACCTGATGGTGCTCGGCGAGCACCAGAGAGTCTGAATGCTGGTGGTGCGCGGCCACCAGAGACTCTGAATGCTGGTGATGCGCGAGCACCACAGAGTCTGAATTGGCGGCGGTGCCCGACCACCAGAGACTCTGAATGCTGGTGATGCGCGAGCACCACAGAGTCTGAATTGGCGGCGGTGCCCGACCACCACAGAGCCTGAATTGGCGGTGGTGCGGGAGCACCAGAGACTCTGAATTGGCGGTGGTGCGCGAGCACCAAAAGAACCCAAGTTTCTAAATTTCAAAGCTTGAAGGAAGTTGTGTGAGGAAGAAAGGAATTGGTGGTTGTTTGTTGTTTTATACCCCAAGCGAAAGCGGCAGGGTAGCCAAGATCCGGCCTAGTGGCTTATATCGGCATGCAGACAATGCCAATGACTAAGGTGACTCCGGCCTGCAGAGATCTCAGCGACCAGTGGCTATGGAGTATGTTGAAGCCTCGATGCCGTGCCTTCAGTGGTCATGATCTTCCTGGTCTTTGGTATTCAACATCGGCTTGTATAGGAGAGTGGCATATGGTAGGTTCATTCTTATGTCAGGAGATCCGGCCACATGAACAGGAACAAGTCTTCTGAATCTCACGACGAATTGCTGCAAAATTTGCAGGATAGCACGTTGCTCAGAGAATGGAGGCAACCTTGTTCATTTTATCACAGCACAGGCTTGTACGACACGCTCAGCTACATACTTGTTATGCCTAGACCTTTGTGTGATGCTACTGCTCTGATGTATCCGATAGCACAAATGCGGGTGAGTCTATTTCATTCAATAATAGCGAAACCTTGTCGAGACAGAAGATTTTGAGTCTTTGGTAGCTTGAGATGATGATAGAAAGTTTGTAACAACGATACATCTCGATAGACACGCCGCTTGTTACAGCAGGTGCGCTGAAAGCAAGCATCAGCCTCATTACGATGAGTGGCTTTCCTCCAGGAAGGTCTTATAGTTTCTGAGGGATTCACTCAACATCTCCAAAGCATCTGGATCTGATCCAAAGTCAGGAAGGTTTCAGGGATCTGTTGAGAATCGGCTCTATTTCTGGATATTTGCTATTGGCAATCTTCTAAATTTTCACGTCCGGAAACCGGTAGTCACCTCGGTTGAGAACAAATGGCAGGACTTCACACGCAGATATCATAACTTCTGGAAATACTATGCTGATGTCTTGCCAGGATTTTGGGACGATCGAACATAGCGATGGCGCTGCTTGGGCTAGGGGCAAAATGGTTTCTGGAGACCTTTGAAGTGATCTCTTGCCAGCGATTGTATGTCAATGATGTGCGATGGATACCACGCAAATCAGTGGTCAGGTAGGATGGTGTTCAGAGGCACACTACTTGTGACTCTGCCAGGAATTTACGACGAGTTATGTGCCACAAAATGTTTGCAGATTGCTGGCCGCTGGCAAGGTAGGATATTATCAAGAAGAGCACTGAGGTTTCACAAGAAGTCGTCGGCTTTGCTCCGCAACTAACGACTAAAGGTTGACCAAGGTTCGTGCCCCTAGAACGGCTATCACGCGCTTCTCCTAGCCTGACATATGATTGAATCTGACACACCATCCATCAACATTGCGTTACTGCTGTTCGCTGTGGAAGGGTACAGTTTCTAGGGACAAGAGATATAGGCAGATCGCCAAGGAGATCATCGGTTTGTATGGTATTTCATTCATAGACGTTGCGGACTCTCGCAAGAGGATCACTCAATCACAAGTAGATGCAGAAAAAGAACTATGCTCACGAGTAGACTTTTGGCTGATAGCACGATCTGGAGTGGGGCATGGAATTGTTGACTGAATATCACGCAAGATTGTTTTCTGGATCGATGAGGCTGTGGCTGATAGCTATGAGTTGTATTTGCTTGATGGAACAAACAAGGTTCATCGCTATCAGTTTTCAGCTGATAGTCTTCAATCGAATCTGGGGTGTTGTCAAGAGCAGGCCATGAAAAAATGGGTGCTGCATTCGGCAATCTGGATGGGTCTTGTATTACATGAATTTTTTGCATACTGACGGTGGACTGTTGCAGCCAATTCATGGGGCGCAGTGTTGGTTTTCCACCACTCATCCGGCCCATCAATATTTAGTAGTGGAGTCACGGGTATCAATGGCTAGTTTCGAGACTCCCGTAGCATCAACTCAAGTCTCTAAATCTCGGTCACCTTCTAACACCAATCACAAAATCCAAACACTTCTCGATCGTAAACGACTTCTACCATCAACAAATCGAAATGCCTACCATCCAAGGCAGCACAGCTCTAGGTAGAACAATCAATGGAAACGCACCAAATGCTATCGATTTCGCTAGGTGAGTTGCAGAGCTGAAATGCTTCGAGTCCGTTGCTGATATCACTCCCAGTTTCCGTACCTCTGGTGAATATTCCGATTGCGTTATCAAGACCCAGACTGGTGAGCACAAAGTCCACAAGATTGTGCTCTGCTCTCAGTCGCCATTCTTTAAAAAGGCAGTCAAGAAGGGCAAGTTCGAAGTGAGTATGGTTCCGCAGGTTTTCAACCAGAATCGTTGACCGCAACATAGGAGGGCCGCACCGGCGTGATTAACATGGAGCACGACGATCCCCGATCCGTGTCAGCCGCACTCGATTATCTCTACCAAGGCTACTACACGTGTACCCTCGACGGCAGCAAGGACCACGTTCTCCACCACATCGATGTCTTCTTCCTCGCAAACAAACTCGGTATCATCGCCCTCAAAGACTACTCCCTCGAATTCGTCAAGGTCACTCTCTCGTCTCTTTCCGGTAGCTCTTCCTACTTCGAGACGCTCCAGTCCGCCTACAACTCTGCACCTCCTGGCTACGCAGGAAAGGGTCTTCGCGCTCTGGTCGTTGAGGAGATTAAGGTTCATGGCAAGGCGTCATACCAGCCAATAAATGGACAGGATTTTCGCGATATGTTGATCAAAGTTCCTGAGATGGCTGCTGATTTGGTGGAGAGTCTTACCAACGACTTGGACCAGAGCAGCCAGCCTGCTAGCCGTCGTCGAGGTTATGCATGAACAAGGGCGGATATGACTTGTGGACAGTAAGGATAGCATAGGCGTCTCGGGCCTGATTTGTTGGTTCTGATGATGGTGAGTGTTCAATTCACAGGTAGACCATACAATCGAAGGTTCTTCTGCATTTTATGTTGAAGCGTTGATATTAAGTTACAAAGGCGTCGATATCAAGTTACAAAGCACTCTCACCTTTGATGATAAACGAGACGGGAATCAGCACTTCTCCTCATAACGACTGCGATAGATTGCTTGATAACCAGAAATTTATCAGCATTCATCTTGAGTCTAAGAACTCCAAGGATTTCAATTTCGTTACCGTCGGGATGACAATGAGCTAACGTTGCTACTGGTCATATCAAGCGCATCGATTTAAGTCCTTGCTGAAATCTCACATTATTTCTATTCTCCCTTTTCCGGGTGCGATCATATATGTATGTTATTTTGCAGTTGATAGATGTCCTACGAGGCTACGAAAAGTGGGTCGAGATAGGGCTAGGCTTTTCAGGCACAAGCAGTGCAAATTTCGACATGTACAATTAGCGAAGTGCGAGTATACCCGAGGTCAGCACAGCCATTTTGATATCTATTCAAGGGGGTGGAAATTCGGCAAGCATAGCCTGAATTAAAATCACTCACGCGTCTCAAGTCAGGCATCGTCTCTGCCAGACTCGGGAGAAGCTCCCGTTCCGCGACTGTTTCATGCCGAGGCTCGTCGAGAGACGGCGATCGGGTCGGGCGGGTCACGGTCTCTCCCGCAAAAACTTGGATCGGATCTGCCATTGTTTTTTGCCCGATCTCTCGCTTGTACCGCAGTAGGATGATAAGTGGGGTCTATATAGGCAATACTAGCGCTATGATCAGGTCAATTCCATTCTAAATAGAAACAGAAGTAGGAGGACGTTTCCCATAGCTACGCGATCTTTTTGTACGCTGCCTATGAGCATGGACAGCATCGGAGTCCTGTATCGCCGCGCGGTGGTGGTGGATATATCCCCCATCTGAGGGAAGATGGAAGTCCTGAATTTGATCTCCCTCCTTTTCAATCACACTCGTTCTTCTACACCTTGAAGAATGAAGCTTCTAGCGTCAGAGGTCAGTCTTCTTGCGGTGGCTGTGCAATCGTCGGTGGCATGGGACTTGCTGAGGGAATCACAAACTCGTGTGGTGTACCGTCCAAATGATCCTGCAGTACAGCGCAAGATATTCACCTATGGGCCATTGACGCTGCCTCGTGGAGGAGTGGTGAGTTTTCAAACCATTGATATTCTTCAAAAACGGCAGCTTGACAGCCATCTAGCGTTCCGGTATCAGTCTTGACTCCGCAGGTGTTGGTGGTCTCGGATCTATGAAGCTTCCCTGCAGCGCGACAGAACCATGCACCGTTCTCTCAGGTCGTATCAAGCTTAACGCCGTCTACGAAAACCAGACCGAAACGAAGCCGCCCTATATCCATCATTTCGTTACCTTTGTCACAGGAAAGAAAATCGCCAATCCAATTACGGAATGTGGTAAGGCAACCGTTTCTAATGCCTTCATCGACGCAGGCGAAGATAGCGGTGATACTGATACTGTCTTTACCTCGAGAGATGGCAAGCTCGACACTGGCTTCCATTTGGCCAGTCCATCACTCAGTATCCAGTATGATCTGGTGAATACTGAGTCAGTCCCACTAAATGTCTTCATGAATCTTGAGCTTGAGTGGGTGAAGGGTATTAAGGGCGCCGACTCCGGGCATGCTCTCAAATCTGTACGTGAATAAATTTATAACGAGGTGGATATCATCAGATCAGCATACTAATCACTCCTCATAGGTAGGAACATGTTCCAGCGCTGTTGGGGGCGTCAATCTCAAATCCGATGGAGCTGGCACTAATGGTGATGCTTGGTCGCACGGGGCAGACATGACGATCAACCAAGACTCCACCATACTCTGGGCTCGAGGGCATGTACACAAAGGTGGTAAGGAGGTGCAGCTCAAAGTCAACAACGTGGTGAAATGCTCTTCCAAAGCCACGTATGTTGGGAGTGGAGTCGACGAAAAACTTACCACCATGGAAATCTGCGACCCGATTGAGCTGGTAAAAGGCGACAAGGTCAGCGTCCACAGTCTTTACAATACCAAGGAGCATCCTCTGTGAGTTTCTATCTTTTTCTTTTTGCATCGATCCCATGAGTTCCAGTTTTCTGACGTTCGCAGGCGAATGGGGCTCGACGGGAAACCGTCTCATGGAATGGCTGGGAGCGATGTCATGGGAATGATGGCGATGTCTTATGCTGTTGGACATCCCCAGATGTTGCAGATATTGTAAATACTGAGCATCCAGCTCATCATAGATGCCAATGTTTATGACTTGTAAACTATCCTCTCGATTAAGTCAAACGTGTAACTGTATTGGTCAATGTTAACGGAACAGAAGTGCTCAGCGCTTCTCCCAAACTTTGTAAAGATGAACGTACCTGTTCAAGCGCCTAAAACTAAGTTGAGGATTCATCGCAGTGACGAGGTTGAAAGTCCCTTTTTTAATGGACCGCCTCTGCAATAAGAGCGTGGGGGGTGGGGTTTATTGAGCGAGGCTACTAATAAATAGGGGCTACCCCCAAGAGTTTCGGGTCAGGTCGCTCCTTCCCGGGCGCCTTACTCCAGTCAGTATCCCTACAGTGCACTCTTCCCAATAATGACACCACTTACTAAGACTCGCCCCAGAAGGATCAGGAAAAGATAGTTGCCAAGGACTTTAGATGAAGTAAGCTTTTCGATCGCGCAAAGTGAACTTGGATATGGCTGCTGCGCTGTGTCGGTGATGGCAAACCCGATACTCCACATCCGTTCATCCAAGAGTACAACTGGTGGAAGCCTTGCCGGTGCCAGGTAACTTCATTGGGTTGAAACATAGCGCTGTGAACTTTCCAAATCCGGGGGTGGTCCGAACTCTTCCATATCATATAATACGTATTATAATCAATCTACAACCACCGATTTGATCAAGCTTCTGGCCGAGGTCAATTTACATGATCAAACGAGTGCGGTCAGACAGTCCGATGACCGACCACCACGACGCCATAGCTCAGCTAAAGATCTACTAGCAGAGCACCTTTGGGTGCTTACATATACTCTCATCGTCGAACCCGTGTTCGGCGGTACCGACATTCGTTTATTCTATCATTGTTTTCGAAGACACACTCTGATTAGAAAACATGAAGTTCACCATCAGCGCCGGTTTACTCAGTCTTGCCGCGGTGCAGGTCGCCGCAAGGCCGACTATCGAGGCCCTGGACACTGTCGAGGCTCAGGACGGAATTCAAGTTGGGGTTCCAACGATGATCAAAGCAAAGTACCGCTCTGAAGCCAAGCGTGCCATTATTCGTTACCCAGCTTTTACACTGGCACCGAATGGGGTGAGTAAAGCAGCAGGATTCGCATGGCAACTGCTGACATAACAATAGCAAGGCAATACAATGACATCCATGGACAAAGGAGGCCAGGCCGGAGTCCTCAACGCCGGAACAGGAATGTGCTCCAAATGTACTCTTCTCTCCGCTCATTATCGGTTGGTATTCCCGGACGGTAAAGAGGCGACTCCAAAAGACGGTGTATATATTCACCATATGACGTCGAGTTTAAGTCCCAAGAAGGCGGACAACCCTATCGGGACCTCCATCGCTATGGGGCCCGGTGCTTACTTCATTGATCGTGGCGAGGATTCCGGTGAGACGGACACCGTTTTCACTTCAGTGGGCGATGAGAAATTCGTATCAGGCTACCACGTCAACGGTTCACCTTCAATTAGAGTCTCCTACGATCTAGTCAATGTTGGCAAAGAATCGAAAGCTAAACAGCTTCACCTCGAATTGGAGTACGAATACCTCGAGGGAATTCAAGGAAAGGATGCTGGACATACATTGAAGTCGGTGATGGGTACACCAAAGCTGAACGGAAAGACTGTATCACAGGGCATGAAAGTGTCTAAAGATACCAATGTAAGTAGTAATATCATTCTATGCAGACAGAAATCTTACCGGACGACCAGATTGTGTGGGCGCGCGGTCACCTGCACCAAGGAGGCGTGCAGATGAACTTGAACGTCGATGGAGTTCAAAAATGCGTCTCCAAACCTACTTACGACGCAGCTGGTGTGATTACCACCATGTCTCTCTGCCCAGAAGTGATCCAAATCAAGGCCGGCCAAGTCCTGACCATCGAGTCTGTGTACGACACCCAGGCACACAAACTGTACGTCCCCCCTCCCCAACTTACCCTGGCAAAAACGCGAGATCTCGAATCACAAGTCCGTAACTGACTTTTCCTTCAAAACAGTCGCGAAGCCTCAGATGGATCTGGAAAGGCTGCAAAAGGCAAGGTTGGTGGGTCGGATGTAATGGGAATGTTTGCTATGTCCTACACTACGTAGGCTGTTGCTCTCTCGTATCATTTCGCGCACAACATTTTCCTTTCAGACTTTTGTAGTACCAATAGAGATATTCTTTGATTCGCTCCTGGTCTGAAATCTGCTGCCTGTTTTAGAACTTGATACGAAAGCGTTGCTCCATTGCCTCAGCGTATCTTACTCATTCTGTGATCGATCCCCGTTGTAAAGACGACTCGTGGGATATGAAGACAGTCACGTCAATTCGGGCGCGAACAGCAAATGATACAGCAAGTCTGCTGATGGTCCTGAATAAGTTATAGGAACTCAGTTGTTGGTGACACGTAACGGGCGAGAGGACTTGGACCTGACCCCCAGACTCTACTTCCTATAATCGGCTAGACAGCCTTGGCATTATCTCCACCATAATTCTTTCCCCCTGGTTTTCTCACCACTTCCTCTTCATCGTCTGGGCTGCTACTCAGTCGGCATTCTCGAGACTTCAGTGCCTCGATGATCTTGTTCATATCGCATGCCTTACCGTTTTCACTATGCTAGGCAGAACACTTCATTTCATCCTTGTTACTCCTGAATTGGAAGCTGATAGCTGCAGATCATGAACAAAAGCAAGCTAACCAGTATACTATCATACTAATAACCAGCACCAACAGCTCCATCGATGTTATACTTCTTGCCAGCATCGCAGCTGATTTCTTTCTTCCCGACTTTCTTTGCGATGACCCAACAACATCACTCTCTCCTGAGTTCATTGGCGGCCTGCGACCTCTTGACGACTTCCCTGACAAACTCCTCCAGACTCCCTTCCACGATCTTCTTCACGATTGCCATGAGTTGAATAAAACCGTCTGTCCTTTTCGCCACTAGACACTGATACTGGGATGCAGAAATATCATGGCGTCCGAGATCGCGATTCGAACCCAAAACCAGCAGTCTCACAAACTGTTAAAGAATGCGCTCCTCACGCGCTGGACAGTATATTGACCTTGCGACAGGATGATCAGGACCAGAGACAGCCGAGATAGCATTACCGACTATATTGATTCTCTGAATCAAACTTCTCCGCTCATCTGAAGTGACTGGGGAGGCTGACGACTGAGTTCAAGGTCAAAGGTACAGGACGTGAAGTCAGCGAGTGGTCCATGTCGAGAGTGGCCATTGACTATTATCAGTGATATTGTTCTGATTTCTTCCTACTAGAATAAAAGTATGAGCAGGGATAAGTCTCTGATAGGCAGACTAGGAAAGGTAAGTAGACTTATTCTGGTCGCCCTAGAAATGCTTATCATGGAAACATATACGGATTCCAGTCCCGGCCGCTTTCTGCTCTCAACTATGGCCCGGAATCTGTTCATGTGGTCAATCATATGATATTGGTTTGGAGCCGTCCGCCTGAATAGGTGAAAGAGTTCAGATTTAGGCGAATGAATAATGGCGCAGAACACCCGATAAAAACGCAACTCGAGAGGAGACTCGAGATGATCCATCATTGAGAACAGTCATCTTCAGAATGCAAATTCGACGTAGGTTGGGAAACATGTAGCAGCGTGTACCCGAGGAGGTCGTTGCCGCTGTTCACGGTCGGTTGAACTTCTTCGATTAGGACTTCAAGTTAGACATCCAGGTGCAGATCACAGTTTGTGATGGCAATCACTCCAACAAATCATCCCAGGGACATGAAACGCGACAAGGCTTTATCGTTTTGGAGAGCTGCTCGTGGGTTGGTGATAATCATCACAATGAGGCAGCCATATGGCGGGTTGCGGAACGATCGAGACAAGGAATCGGAAACTTCACCCCATTCAATGACGAATACGTGCAACAACAAGCCTTTCTAAAGAATGTTCATTATGAATGGAAATTGTCCGCACAGTCATCCAACAAGCAGAAACCCCTCTAGGTCGTCTTCGCACCACCTTCAGGCTTAGCAGCAAACGAAATACCCCACATACCCATAACATCAGCAGCCTTGCTTCCGCTAAGACTGACACGAAGAGGGTGCGCCTTCAAGTCGTAGACAGCAGACATGGCGAGAGTATCACCCTTCTTGACCTCAAATGGACCCTTGCAAGTCGTCATACCGGTGATTGTCTTGATAGCTGGGGTGCCGGCTTTTGGTGCATCTAACTCGGCACGCCTGGAGTGACCCATACCTGCCATAGCGGCGCCGGCACCGCCTGGGGCAGCCTTCTTGTCCCCGTGGCTGTGGCCGCCCATTTCGTTGCCGGATTCAGTGGCGTCGCCATAGATTGCTTCCGAGGAGCAAAGGAATTTTCCGTTGAGCTTCATGTCCATCTGAACACCGCCTTTGAAAGTTAGCATGTCTGGGTTTCAAAACGTGGTAAGTTAGAGCTCACCATCGTGCAGGTGTCCTCGTCCTCCGAGAAGTTGTCCGTCTTGGAGGAAGGTAAATGCAGTTGAGTTCGTGGTGGTGGGTCCAGTGTTGGATAGCTTGATCATTGGCGAGCCACCACAGGTAGCAGTCAAAGTGGCGGTCTTGACGTCGTCACCAAGTTTACCTGGTACCCACTCCAAGTCGTAGGTGACGTAGACAGCCTTATCCTCCTTGTTGTAGTTCACCAACTGAGCCCAAATGCTGAAGCCGTCCTTCTCTCCAATGTGGAAGCCAGAGTCGCGCGTACCATCTTCAGTTGTGTACACAGCACCATCCGCCGAGCTGTCCTCACCAGTACCGACGAAAGCAGTTCCGCCCAAAAGACCGGCAATGTTCAAGGCTGGCATAGTTTTCGACCCGCAATTAGAAATCCAGGGCTTTTCCTTCTTGGTGCTGTCCGAGGTCAAAATGTGGTGGATGTAAATGCCTGATCTTGATCAGCTTGTGTCTTTCATTAGATCTATTATCATACGTACCATTCTCGGGACCGGCCTTTTTGCCAGCCTTAACGTCGTCTTGGTTGGCAAATTGAAGACCAACTTTGCCAGCCAGAACAGTACAAGCTTGGCCTCCAGTATTGCACAACTGTCCGGCTGACAATTTTGGCCAGAAACCCTGTCCACCAAAAGTCGAATCACGCCCTCCAGCACCAGCGGTAGATCCCCTGATTGTGAATGCTGCTTAGATTAGCAATGGTCGTACTTTCTAGTTAAGAAGCACATACGACCAAGCTTGTAAAGATTCCTGTTCGCCGTCTTGCGGTACTGAGGCTCAAGCTTTTCAACAACGACGTTTGTCTGCCCAATGTTCGTCTCTCTCTGGTTCAGCACTGCTGCAGAGACTGCCACAGGCAAAAGAAGGCTGGTAAACAACATGACGACGAGATGAAAAGAATGTAAGAAGTCGGAGAGGGTTGAGCACGAACGTGGACCACTACTTCGACCTGAGCCCTCTGCTTCTATTTCATCTGCTCTTATCCTTCTATCGATCCAGCCCTGCGGCCGAAAATGAATTCACCCACCGAGCTCCAAATTGATGTGGTCGAATCTCGGGTGAAGCACCAGGATACCCAAAGAGGTTAGCCATGCATCCAGCGAGCAGAAAACATGTCGTTTCAGGACGGGTAAACCAATCAAAACAGCGCCGTGTGTCGAATACATTGCAAAGTCGCTGGAACAGACCAAATGCGATTGTCTCTAGTGGGGATCGGTAGGTCTCGTGACGCGAACTTTCGACGGCAGTGTGAGAAACCGGTAAGCAAGATCCCTGACCACAATAAAGTGTTGGCGAAAGGCAAATAGAAATATACCGTAAGTTCCGTGCAAAGTCGTAGGCGAGGTAAGGATTAGAAAGATCAGTATATAGTCCGTGCAGAGTCTGTACAGGTAGATGTAGTGGGATTTATAACCGTCTTCTAGGTAAATAAGTAGCCCCAAACACCCCTACCTCGCGTACGACTTTGCACGGAATTTGCAGTACTGTGCATCGGATGATCCGCTACCAGTTGTTGCTGTTTGACGCGAGTATGCATCGAAATCAAATGCTGTTACTGGTGTCCAGTTGAAGTAGATAAAGTGCCCGACTGGCTGCGGAAAGATCGGACGAGACGAAATGCGACAACTGCGTGCGGACTATAACAGGATCGCGATTCGATCATCTCGCGAGATGGATAACCACAGCAACAACTCGTTGTAAGTCTCCTCATAACGGCAATCGACGCGACTGCAACACAATTGGAGCGCGATCATCTCGCGCGATGGCGATGAAATGACATTCGGCTTCGATTGACCATTGAGGTTCAAGTACAGCCACTGCAACGCCTGAACGATCACCTACGCGCGCCTGTAGATGTCAAGTTTCTGCCTTTCTCCCCAAAGAGTATGACTGAGCGAACATATCTTGCCGAACATATATCGATCCCTTTCAATGACTCTGCCAACTTTACAATTTAAAGTCCGCTCGTAGATGAAGAGGATTATTCAAGGTGCAGCGTCGCTGTACTATTGTTGGACCTTTAGACATCAGTACGTCGACGGAAGAGGTTTCATGACACAGAGGGTTCAAATCTTGTCGATTTGGTGATTGTGGCGGGGGTATGAAAAAATGCCGTACAAAATAGGTGCAGAAGTTCCATCGCGAAGCCAAACTCGTCAGCGGCCCTTCGAAGTGGATTCTGTTCTTGGATATTCGTTGCGGTCAAGGTTTTGACTCTTCTAGGCTCTCATGTACCATGGCCATAACGAGACAAGATAAGGCGGTGAACTTACACGCCGTAGATCGATTAATCCTCGTTGTTTCTGGTCCTCTCAAGGAACGAGGCTGAACAATATCAAGCATGAGCGTCATCTACATTTTTTGCATCCAGCACAGTCTCGCTTTCTTCTTTCTTCCACTGCCAACAGAGGTATTTCCAGTTCAATTGCTCCCTCCAGAAGAGACCATACTCCAGGCTACCGATTTCCGCGTTGAGTGCACCAGTGTTCGCCATAGCCTGACCAAAGACAACGCGTCCGAAACGCGAATGTAGGATTGCCATGGCGCACATGATACAGGGCTCATGTGTGAGGTAAAGTTCCAGGTCGAGGCAAAGATACCCTCCACCTGTCAAATTGTCCATCAAACCAGCGTAGTGTGTTTCTGTGGGCGTCAAAGGGTAGCTGGTGAAAACAGCGGAATCCAGCTCTTTTGGTGAGGGCTTACTGTTCCTTTCAAGTTCTTCTAGTGCAAGTCTTTTGTCCGCAACCATGGCAATGGCGCGCAGAACAGCGTGTCCCATAACATTGCATGTTGCTGCCAAGGCATCCCCATCGCATGGTTCTGATCTGAGTCCTCGAAATCTTGCATCGCCTGCCGCTGCCACAACCCTTGGGGGCTTGGAGGCACCACTGCCTCTTTCTACGATTACTACGCCAATGCCTACGCCGTGTCCGCCTTGTTCACATTCTGTTGCTGCCTTCCTAGCCAAGTCCATGTACTCGTCTGCTTTTCCATCTGCCATGAGTTCCAGTTCAGCGCGCCTGACCATCGAGGGATGTGGGCCATATGGATTCGTGTTCTTGTATATCGTAGGCCAATATTTGGCGCTCCATTCCGCAGCTTGTACAGCTGATGTTGGTGCAAAGACCGGGACAGGTATCTCTTGGATGAGAGTTTCTAGTGGGTCAAACAGATCTTTGTGTTCGAGGAAGAGGGCTTCGAGGTCCGAAAGAGAAATCGTGGATGTTGGGCTCACGAGTAAATGGCTTGTCGTCGATTTCCCCTCGGACTTTGCGAGATCTCCATCTCCATCTGCTCGAGTTGCTATCGAGAGCAAATGGGATGGAAGGTAGTCGGCCCTGGCAAAGCGGCGAAGATGCTGTAGAGACAGCACAACTTCTGGAGGTATCACATTCCTGAGAACGATCAAGATCGCATTGGCAGATCGGCTGGGTATCTGGACAATGTATACCGGGACTATGCAAGTCAAACGTCTGCTAGCCAAAAGGATTTGGAACATAATTACTAGTTTCGCTGCTCGCCTGTACTTCAGCTTTGGTTCGAAGAGGTGTCAGCGTCCCTTTCACAGGGACATGGCTGTTGATAGTGCTGGCTGGGGCATCCAGAGGGCTCTCTGAACCCCTCTCCGTGTTCATGACATTTTGTTGTGGGCATGTGAAAATAGCGGGTGAGGGAACTATTTCGCTCGAGCTCATCTCGTCACGTGGGTCATTCTATTAATAGTATGACTCTATCGCAACTTGACGATCGCAACATGACCAAAATCGAATTGGACCATTGCATTACGCAGAAATCAAATTTTTAGACACATGCACAGTATTTACACATCAAGACGTCCTCGATCCGAAATATCTACAAGAAATGATACACAGAAGCATGACACAATCATAGTATCCGTCCCCTTCTCAGTACTAGTAACAGTATCACTCACGGAGGCCTAGCATTGGAAGAATAATCATGAGAGTACACAGCCAACCTCTTACCCGATGGCCCCTTCTTGCAGCGAATGAGGATAATTTGCCATTCAGCGCGAAAGCATCGACTGCAACAAATAGTAAGCCCCCCACAGAGTTATAAGATCGTAATGGTGGCTAAGATAGAACAGCGGTGATAACGATAGGAAGATAATGTTACGGCGGTGAAAACCATGAACATGCCAAGATAGAAGAGAGGATTCACGCCCCGTCCTTCGGAGTAGTCGTGCCTAGACTTGGAGTACTGCTGGTGTTGTTTGTATTCCTTGCCACGCTCTCCGCCAGTCCTGGACACCGCAGTCTGTTCCCCTCATCGCTTGAACATAGCCATTTCCCTCGAGGCAAGTACTTATACCGGCTCAACCTTCACCTCGTCTTCTCGAGAAGAGGATACTCGATGGTGATTGGTTTCTACCTGATGCTGGGTTATAACAATCTCTCTCCGAACCCGGAAAAAACGCAGGAAGAGAAGCAGCGATCCAACTTGGACCATGGTTATTTCAGAATCTGCTAAGAGAGCGGAGCAAGAGTTTGAGAATTTCAGGCAGATATCGACTCTGCTGATGAAGATAATGCTCATGACGCAATACCCGAGCTTATTTGACCCCCACAGAGCGACCTGATTCCAAGTACGACAATCGTCGAGCCTTTCCTGTTCTCAGAGTATAGCTTCAAACTTAGTCTATCTACACTCAAAGTTGGCATATATTGTTTTCTCGCCATGAAAAGAGCAACAAGAAAGAAGCGGTGATACAGCCCATTAGGTTCCGGGGCGGTTGGTCGGCTCGTTGTAAGATGCTAGAAACACTGTCAATGCGGCATTGGATTGTCTAGTGTGTTAAAAGCGGTGAGTAAACCCAAGAAAGGCGTGGAATTGGTCGGGATGCTAACAGGAGATGAAGATGATGGTAAGTTACCAATAGTGATCGGAATCATCAGCATACGGAAGAAAGGAAAGTGCCAATTCCCACAATTTCCAAAGATGATTACACTCTCGATTCGCTTGCGATGACCTCTTCGACCCTAAACAGTCCGGACCAATCCCTATAAGCGTATAAATGTAGAATGAACTCCTCGTCGGCATTTCTATTCCATTTGTAGAACACACATTGCTGACACGAAGTCTTGAAATAGTAGTTGACGAGAATTTGGAGCTTCGTAGATCTGCCACTTTGCCGTTTCTGAGCTAAGCTTGCCCGCCATGTCTCCGGTACAAAACCCCCATGCTGGCGATCTAAATAGGTCAAGGAATCAAGACGACAAGCTTCCTACGATGGATGTTCATGCGAAGCGCCCTTGGAGTAAGATCGGAAACGCTTGAACCTCCCGAACAGATCTGGGATGTCGAGGGAGAGCATTTGATGCTGATAATGGTTTGCGGTAGATGAAGAGTTGATGGAGGAAACCATCAGTAACCCAGAACAGTTGCTTCCTTGCAATCATGTTTTGAACGTCAATGCGTGTATGAAAAATGAAAAACTTCGTCGATTATTCAGTCAAGCTGTCGAAGATACTGAGTCTACACTCAACACCTTTTTTTCCTCGTCCTCGTTCCTGCTAGTGGCACGGTCACAAAGTCAGTCATCGCCTTTTCCGCCCAGTACATCCGGAATCACTTTCCCACGTATCCATAATCTCGCTCTCAACCATGACAACGAACCGCACCGAGACTCTGATATAAAGGCTCTCTTCTTCGCCACGCGGGAGTGGAGACAAGAATAAACATGACGTGCAGCAAACGATGGGGTCATTCCAAGCATTCTCTTTCATGAACGCTCAGCAGTCCACATCGAATGTGCCTAAGCTAGCAATAAGCAGGAAAACGATACGAGTGTCCTGTAAAATGGTGGTAGAAGTAGTGAATATGGCGGTGAGTGTCACCATCATGCAAGGAACAGCTAAATGTCTCATATACTGCCCAGTTGATCAATCGAGCCTTGCCCACCTACCGTAACAGATTCTAACCGTCCCGCAGCACCGCTCCATCATTCTTCGAGAGCAGAACAATCCCTAAACGAGGTTGAAGCATCAAGCTGTTGTGACGAGCAAGAAAGCTTCCAGGAAAGGTATTTATACCACCGTCAAATTGACATTTCATAAACCCGTACAAGTCAATCTCGTCATCATCGACACAAATCCGAGTCTACCCACACCATACGTCAAGTATAAACTCAGCTCCACAGCGAGGTTAAAGAAACAAGAACGTCGCTCGCAGACAACAAGTTGATGGATGTCTAGCTTGAGAAGTTTTGTAAATATCATAGGTGACCTCAAGACCCGTATCCCCCCTCAAAAACCCCCCCGATGAAGATACAGACCATCACGACACTATCCTCCAACATCAACACATACCTAGGGCGCGCAAAGATCGAGCCTTCCAGCCATACGTAGAGTCGCCGCAGAATCCATTTCCAGCTCGAGAAATACCCGAGAAACGAAGCCATATCTCACGCCCATCCTCGAAATACATTCTATCCTCTGCTCGTAATCAGCCAACAACCACGAGCAGGATATATTTGTACCTGTCCAAATCCTCAATGGACCTCTGAAGCCGAACGCATACCTCATCCTCCCGACTCCAAGCATGCTTTTCTGGTGACGCAGAAACAGGCCGCCTTGCAAGAAAAAAGAAGGAAGTCCAAATACATGAAATCGCAGCTGTCTTTGACTCTCTAAAACATCCTTCCCTTGGAATAATCTATTGACATATAGTATTTCTCGTTCCCCGGGTATACCCACCGGGGGAGGCGAATCCAGTTATACTCGACGGCAAAGCGTAATCTTACCATCCATGATGATATTGAAGAAACGATAGTGACCAGATATCATCTGTGATGATCATCTGACTCTTTATCATATCATGAGATCAAAAGATCTTTGATCATGCTCGGAGTATGAGCCCGTTGTCACCTACAGCAACTTCGCGCCCAAAGTCCTTGGAAGTGACGTCCAAGGTTCACGAACCACGATTATGAACATCATCGTTGCTTGTTAGAAGTTACAGAAAACACATTCACGACCACATGGATACTTTACATCCTCACGATCGATCCGTCAATTCGTATCGCCTTGGATCGATTCAGCACTCTCGAAGCAAATCCAGTGCCGACAGATCTCTGACATATCTGCAAAATGGCATTATCGGAAACTCATGAGCTGCATCTTGCTCTATAAGAGACATACCACATCTGGCAAGCGCGTATTAGATGTGAGATGAGGTTTGTCGAGTGAGACGAAGCTCTCAAAATTCCTGCAACTGTCTCTCATACACCATCAACACCAGTATACTCCTACTGTCCCTCACTCTCATCTGCCTCTCTCGCTTTCCTCATCCGCTCGTCAGCAGCCTGTGCCGCAATCTCTCTCCTACTCAATCCACTTTGCCCGCCACTGCCATTACCTCCAAGCACATATTCGCCTCCAGTCCACCCCCCATGATCAAAATGCTCATCAGAAACACCTCCATCGTTAGGATTGTAAAACTCTTCCTCGCCAACACTCCTGCCACCTCTCGTCCAATCGCCTGCCTCCACCTCCTTTTCAATCGCCTTTGTCAAGTCCCAGAAATTCCTATCATGATCGCCCCATACATTGTGAGAGAGCTCGTGGCAGAGCGTCTTGCGAATGGTTTTGTAATCTCTGTAGCCGTCGTATGCATCCGTCCTCAACCGCAACTCGATGACCTCGCCTCGGTTTCTGTTCAGACCCAAAGTCCTTGACTCATGGGTTGTGTGCATCGCCGGATCCATCTCTGTCAGCAGGCCAACAGAGAACTTGTGTTTGCGCATTGAGGATTTGATGCCTGGATCTTGGGCTAGACGCTCGAGGAAGCGTTGACTGCGGTCTGGATTCGGGAGGTAGGGCAGAGGTCGTATCGTATGGAATGTGTATGTGCATTCATCTTGGACTTTCTTCCAGTCTCTGTTCCTAGCTGGCAGAGCTGCTTTGATAGGACCTTGTCTTCGAGGCGCTGAGGCCGAGGCGATAGTCTGCGAGAGCTTCGAGATGTCCTCCACCGCAGATCCTAGAAGAACTATTTTCTTGCCCGTGAGTGTGGAGAGCGGGTGATCGTTGGTGAACGGCGGCCTGAGTGTCCCAATCTTGGGGGTAATCATGAACTTCTGATTCGAGGGCGGTATAGAGAAGGCTTCAGCGACGTGGTCACTGAGATCTGTGAGCGTGGCTTCGGAATTTAGTGATATCGCTAATGGTTTTCCATGATGCTGTATTGTAATCACGAGTTGGTCTTCTGGCGCTGCAGAGTCGAGGTCTCCTGTTAGATCTAGGTTCGCCATTGCGTCTTGATCTGGTTGTTCATTGGGGTTGGATGCGCGTGAGTCTGCAGTATCAGCCAATGCCATGATGTAGCAGTTGCAGCTGGTAACATAGGTGGGTAGATGAGGCAGAGTTCATTCTCGATCTGTGGTTGTGGTTGGAATGTTGAGGTTAACGATTTGTAATTCAATGTGGTGACGAACAATGCTGGAGCCTTCCTTGAGCTACGCCAAGATTCTCAAGGTAGGTCACGGTCACGATACCATCGGATCTAATCGATCTTGAAAGGAGTACTACCTCGGCAGCAGTTATTTTGAGAATGGTCGAGACTGAGATCGGTCGAGACTGAGCGCGAGATCATGACTTTCTCCGCGCACTTGCAGTCATACTGTGCGCGTTTGCAGCTACTAGTAGTAGATCAAGCCACCACGTTGCGCAATTTCACGATGCAATTCGCACCAAGCAAAAGCAGAGATGCAAGGTGCAGACGATTCGATAGCGTATTTACAGTAGAATTATTGGGGTATATATGTTGCCTTCTCCTGCTTTGCAACAGGGCTATATTATCTACGAATTCCTCGTCTTCGACCTCGCCATCAAGGCCGTGCTTTCTCATGTCCATCGTGAGCTTCGATGGGCCCTATCCAAAAAGCGTCTCACCGTCGTGAAGGTATGCGCGACTTCCGAGCTCGACAACGTGAGCCGAATGGCGCTGCAGGAGTATTATACCCATGGCCGTCCTGACCTTTCTAATAATCTCCCAGATGATGCAAAATAATAAACGCTGAAACGCAACAAGCAAGCAGATAAATTACCTGCAAGAACAAAAAGAAAAGTTAACCATTAGGCTCAAGCAGAGACTCCGACATTGCCATCCACTATGGATCGCTTCCTTTTGCTGATGGGTTCCGGGACGTCTCGAGAATTTTTGTCTTTGCGGATCCAAAGTTTCTCCTGGCGACTCCAAACATGCCTGCAAAGCATATTAGCACGACATCGACCAAGACCCGAACTGCCAGACTCACCCTTCGTATTTTGTCAAGACCAATGCCTTCTCGTTATATTCTTCGAGTAGTATTTTGTCATACGCGTACGGGATCTTTGCTGGAACACCCTCATATACACTCTCCCGCATTGGATACAGGTCCTTGGTCCGGTAATGATGGAAATTCTTGCAGGTCCAAATGCCAGGCGCAATATCGGGTTCCGTTTCACTCAGGCCGGTAATGTCGATATAGAGACCGTTGCGGACGTCTATCCACCGAGCATCGATAATGTTCATGCCATCGCCACGACCTCTCTCCCGCGAATATGGATTTATGTCAAGGAGATATTCGCGAGTCACGGTTCCGTCGTCGGAGACGTAGGTGTGCATTGTCCGATTCAGGTTCTTGCCCATGTAGTCGAGCGTTTCGCCGGAGACCTGGGTGTCGATGTCCCAATCCCATGGTAGCATCTGTCATCGCATTCACGTCAGCATGCCATTCCACATCCTCGAACGGCGGCCTGACGTACCTTTCCATTCCACCACCATCCGAGAAGGGTTCCATGCGCGATCCAGGTCTCGAGTCCTCGCTCACGGAAGAAAAGAAGGTATGCTCTAATCATATGGTGGAGGGTGTCCGTTCGAGTGTCATAGTCCACCACGCCATGGAAATATCGTGAATCGTAATGTCCCAGTATATCATCGCCACTATTCCTTTGTTAGTACATTCCATTGGTTGCCTAGGGTGACGAGTGCAGGCGCGGCTTACCCAGGTTCGTCTATATTAACAGAGATCAGCACGGTTCAGCCTATTAGGAAGGTTGGGGCATCGACTCACGAAAATATTTCTTATCTGCAATTCCACTTGGGTCTCGCCATTCGAGGTTGATCCGCTGAACATGGTCGCCGCCCGTTGTAGAAGCGCGTTCTTCCAACGTCGAATCTACCGGCGACGGCTCAACAGGTACGGCGAGGGTTTGGGCGAAAGTGCATGCTGTAGCGACAGCAGCGAAGCAACGTCGTAACCGCATCCCAATGAAAATTGTATGTTTCTGATCCGATCTAAAATTTGGCGAAGCTTGTGTCGCGTGGGAGAATTGTCGGCGGTTTAAGAAGGCTCTCCAAGAAACAAACTGTGAGTAACCTTGATGGCTGTGTGAGACTCTCTTCTAGGAGCGTGGACGGGAAGGTATCTCGCGGGTAGGTGGAGGTTAGCGGGTACTGCTATGTATGTGTGCGTCCGATGGGCGAAGATAACACTCTTGTAAGAGTCGGCAGGGGTTACTCAGATGGGGATTCGATTTATGGCGATGGCGATGACGATGGCGAGTACAAGGGTCGTCGTCCCCAGGATAGAACTGACAAGGTGGGTTGGCAGGGTCCTTATTCAATCCAACAGTCAGGCCGGCAATAATATCCTACTGTAACAGTAATGTGTGTTTTGTTTTGCGGATTCTGATTTTGAATTGAATGTCGATATCCATCACGACCCACAGTAGTTTGGGCTGCAGCTGTCGTGTGCTTGATGACAAGAGCCTTGCCCGGCCCCGGTCCTACGCGGCAGCTGGAGCGGATCTGACGGGCATTACTATTAGTCTCGTGCAATTCACTAGGAGGCCTTGGATCTTGGGGAGGGGAGGCCCTGGATCCTGGATGACGAGGCGCGGTACGCAGTACGGAGTACCTCCTACGAAAAGTCCCAAACTTTGTTTCCTCTCCAACTCGATGCATCAATTGCACAGTTGCTATGCTGCGCCGGTCCCTTGCGTCTGCCCTCTTCTTCACGTCGCGGCACAATGGCACAAGGTTACGTACCATCTATCACGAATCCACGATAGCCCACAGTAGATATCTGCTTGGCTGTGGCTGGCGGATGCACATGCGGAAGCAGCCCACGCACAGGGAGGTTGGCAGAGCGAATCGCGAACATGCTTGGTTGGACCTGGGTCAGATCGCCGGGTTAGAAGGCCTTCGCCAATACTAGCAGCGTTCGCGACTCTTACTGTGTATGTGAGACCCTATCGAACACGAGATGATAATATAATCACCGTAAGATGTTACCACAGTAATTTGTTGATAGCTATGCTAGAGCGTACACAGCATCGATTTAGTTACATGTCAGCCTTGTATTGATAACAATTGAGTGCCTTAATCAATCTGGTTTCTGAGAATAGAAACATCTCCATTTGGGGCAATCTGGCCGTTGTCGTCCGGTGCACACTCCACAGCGTAATCAGATGGTGGCTGAAACCGGTATTCCCTCCGTCATGGTATTGTCACTATTGTGCTCCCGGAAATGAAAGAGCATCCATGTTTGGAGATACTGTGTACATACATAGTAGTACTCTATGTATACACAGTACTGTGATTAGAGACCCACGCCCACCATCATCGTCCAACATCGGTTCCACAATTCATCCCAACGGCAGAACATCATCATCTGTATGGAGTACTGTACCACAGGTACCGCCGGGAAGACGCGTCTCTCATTGCTTTGTCAAGCGAGGACGTCTCATTGCCGCTTGCATCCACGATGCTCGCCCCTTTCCAGGGTCTTGTAGCAGGTGTACGCGTCCGGGGTCCATTCTCACCCCTCGTTTGTATCCATACCACAGTACTCCGTACTGTGTATGTATCTTACTGTGTACATGGGCCATGGCCAAACAAATCTGCTTATACGTCATGTCAAACACTCGCCTGGCATCTTCAAACGGCGTCGCCCTACCTACTTCCTATCTAGATCGACTACTTCCCTTGACAACATATCAACGACAACACCCCCCAGCTTGAGCCAGCTAGTTCTACCATCTTGCGGGACCGACAAAGGTTGTGGGGCACGTGTCCGGAAGGCGCATGAGGTTTGTCTCCACCCTCATGCCCAAGCTTCTGGCAAACTCGAAATGTGGAGCCTCTAAATTGTGGAAAGCAGCATGTGCATGTGCCATGGCTCCAGGAATCCGCGTATGTCTTTGAAGTCGTACCACAGCAAGAGGGAGAACCAAGTACGAAACGTTTGTTCCCGCGGTTCAAGAGGGCGGCACCAGGCCAGGTCGCAATTCTATTACCGCGGCCATTCATGGTGAATCAAGACACACTGTGACACCCCAGGATAACACGGACTGGCGACAGGTCGACAATCTCTGTCCGTAATGAAGCAGCCCATTGCAATACATGCTACCAATTTCGAGATCATCATGGCCGAGTCCCTGGTATTTTGATGGGGAAATTGGCCAGGCATTAACACCATCAACGCCCACTGAACTGAAACGCATGTTTCTCCCCTTGCACTGCTCCGTCCAGATTGGGCCTGAGAGAAAGCCAAGAAATATGTTGGTCTTCTCCAACTCAAAAGAACAGAAAGAAAAAGAGACTAAAGGACCTCTCCCTCACTGCATACAGAGTTACAGCATATCCCAAACACCACCATCCGACGTTGGACGTAAACAGAAAAGCGCTGTCTTCTCCAACACTACTATCCAACGTACAACTAAGATACCAAAAAACATCGCAAAATTCTTCCTTCAACATCCCATGTAGACAAGTGACAAAAAGCTCATGAATCCAGTTTCCACCGATTCAACCGGTATTCTCACGACTCAAATCCAATGAAGCTCGCTTCATCAACTGTACAACGATTGAATCTGGACCAAGGCAACAAAATGCTCTGGTCGTCGTTTGGTTATGATTGAACCCTGAGGGTTGCTGCACTGCAACTCTAGGCCAGAAGAAAGATAGGAGTTGATGTAGTACTACTATGTCGATGTAACCCGAGCACTCAGCACTGCCATTCTGGCCCAAAAGAAAGGGATGATGTATATAAGCTCACTAATTCTCATTGACCCGACTACTGGCCACAACTCGAAGCTGAAGCACTAAACCCCGTCACCACTCGATGGAACTGTTGGAACAATCTTCAATGTTCGCCACTAACATGTCCATGTTCCAATACCATATTACAGGCGAACGTCCGATACTGCCCGCGAATGATAGACTACCATCTGGATACCACCTGCAGCCGCATGGCAGATTTCAGTTGGGTAAGTGGTTCGACACATTTGATTTGCAGATCGTCTTGTCCTTCCTCTTCCCATGCGACGACCTAGATGACAACTATGATATCGTACAGCGCGGGTAGTGTATGCTCTCAAGACTCCTGCATGCCTAGCCCTTACAAGTCTACATTTCGCTTTTGCCCAGAACGCCCTCGCTCGAAACTCCAGTTCCCTGTTTGCTCGATCTCCTATAACTCCATATCATCGCCGTTTGTGTAGTCCAGATCGACGGCGCCGGATTCGCCAATGAATCGCTTCTCGAAATCGGATACGAACTGACAAAAGATCAGCATAGGCGCCTCGGTTTTAAAATTGGAATCAGCTTACCTTCACACTCCTATTCGAATCATAAAAGAGCTTGAAACTTCTCTCCACATCCCGTACATCAACCTTCGGCGCCTTCCTCTTTTGTGCAAGCAGGAAACTCGTCGTGATGAGATTACTGCCATACCTCAGACCCGTCTCAAGTCCAATCTTCGTCAACAGCGCAAGCGCATCAGGCGTAACATCCACATCCTCCTCTTGCGCCCTGATGGCCAATATCTCCCCAATATCTGTGAGCGAATACGGATGCGTTGACACGATGACAACGCGATCTAGGAAATCGAGGGGAAGACCGTGAGGGGATTTGTAGTTTGTACCGCGAATTTGCGCGTTTCCTCTGTTCGAGGCCATGATGACGATCGGCGCTAGGTCATCTTCGAGGGCGCGGTTGATGAAAGAAAAGCATTCAATGTCGAGCATGTGGACTTCGTCTATGAAAAGTACACCTGGGACGATGACGGCTTTGCCTTCTTCTTTCCATTCGGCTACTTTGGTGTTGATCTGGTCTCGGATTTCGCTGCGGATCTCGCCAGTGTCGCCAGAGAAGAGGGAGAGGAAGCCCTGGGTTCTCGAGTTTATGACATCGATTTCGTGGAGAGATACTGTGTGGACAACTTCTCGTCGTTGCTGAATATCGCCATCGGGGCATTGCACGAATTTTGTGTCAGCACCCATAGCATCGTAAT
The DNA here is from genome assembly GCA_000738655.1 of Venturia pyrina ICMP 11032. Classification (NCBI taxonomy): domain Eukaryota; kingdom Fungi; phylum Ascomycota; class Dothideomycetes; order Venturiales; family Venturiaceae; genus Venturia; species Venturia pyrina. The sequence continues at coordinate 85,244 of JEMP01000064.1, read as the reverse complement.
CTCGAGAGCGAGTGTAGGAGCGTCCGAGTTTTGTGATTTTGCCAGAGGCTTTGTCTATAGAGATGACATCTCCTGCCATTACCTTCTCTTTGGTCATGGAATCGATCATTTTAGTGCCCATGTCGTAGATTGTTTCCATATCTGTGGTTTTTATGGTGAGTTTGCCTTGCTTGTTACCCTGTTGGACGTGTTAGTCTTGTCCATGGCATCAGCTATGTGTGCCATCCTTACGCCTGTGACGCTGCGATCAATCTGTATCTCGACAACTTCTCCCTCAATCACCTCGCTTTCTTCCGTTATCCGTACAGCAATGGACCGTCTGAAGGCTTGTGTGAGAGCTTCCGTCTTCGACATCTCAAGCGAGAAGATTTCCGACGACGCGAGCATTGTGAATGGCACGTCCTTGCCCAGTTCCTGTGCCATGCCCATTGCAATAGCAGTCTTTCCCGTGCTCGGTGGACCTGCAATGAGTACTGCTCTTCCGGCAATCTTGCCCTCTTGTACCATCCGCAGTATCACGGCAGCTGCTTTCCGCGCCTTCTCTTGTCCGACTAGTCCCTGTGATGAATGCTTTGGTTCGAGGGTGTCCGGATCGACTCCCAGACCGCGAATGTGAGAATGCGCTGCGACGAGGTTGCTCAGGTTGCGCATCTCGCGACCTTCGGCGACGGTGGTGATCTGCTTTGTATACATTGTCAGCGCGAGTATTTTGTGGAATGGTGAATATATCTTACAGCAGCCATGATGTGTGATTATAAAGTGATGGTGTTTGTTGTCGCGCACAATTCGGGGTCAATGAAGCTCGAAGTTTATTACAGTAGCTGTACGCCAAGGTCGAGAATTGCAGTCCAGGATGGAAGTCCATCGTCAGGGGCCCCCAGCCAATTAATTATAGTATCTCTGACGCGATTACCTCCTACTATAGATAATGAGAAGCGGGGCGGCGGGAGGGAAGAACGACTATAAGATACTGATAGCCCGATGAGCGAAGTTCTTCTCCATCCACCCAACAACCAGCGACAATTGAAGCAACAAAAGCGATTGAAGCGCCTGTCTAAAGACGCGGTTGGCGACGGCTGAACGCGTACCTAGGGTAGAACTAAACACTGGAGAGCAAACCCACGACCACCAATCAATCATCAATCAAGAACAAGGCAAGTCTCACAACTTTGGCACAGACCCAAATAGGCAATACAACAAAGGCTTACGCGTGCTTGGCAGTAGTATATACATCTCCCTACATGACGTCCAACCACCTCATGTCGAATGGTTCCAAACGACCGCGCGCTGCTGAGTTCTACGGAGCCGACTCAAAGCGCATTAAGGCTGACGATGCCGCCTCGGGAGATGCTGTAAGTCTCGCCGCCTCTCGAAATACTGAACTAATCAACGATATCGCCAGAATTCGCCTCAATTTCCGCCAGCACGGGGAAACACATATCCCAACCCGTCAGTCTACGGCCGGCGAGAATACCCACAGGACCGCCGCAACAGTGAGGATAATCAGAATCGACTCATCCGTCCATCTGTCCATAGCCCGCGTTTCACAAGCAACCAACTCACTCCTCCGGGTCCGAGGGCCAGGACGGGCAGCGAAGATCTAATGGAAGCAGCAATCTCGAAGCAGAAGAAAGCAAAGGACGAGATGGATAAAGCTATGAAATATCTTGATAGGATGAAGGGGAGTACCGTACAGTCAGCGTCTAAAGCCAGCCACGAACGAAAGTTTGCCCAAGCCAGCACCGCTTTTCAAGAAGCCGAGAAAGAGATTCGCAGATTAGAAATGGAAACGCGCTCCCAGAAATCTCCTAACGCTACGGAGCAACCCGATCTCGAACCCGACTCAGCTCTTGAGCCAGACTCAGCTCTTGGTATCGATCCGCTCGCTACAGCCGGCCTGGCACTATCAACATCAGCAGAAGGACAAGCTAAGCTGTCTTTTGAGACTCGGTATGAAACCGATTGCCGACAAGAGCTTGCCACTCTACGTGAAGACCTCAACCGGGAAAAAGCAGATCGTGAGCGAGAGAACAAGGAGCGTGATCGCCAATTCGAAGCCTTCACCAACTTCTTAGCTACGGTTGAATCAGAAAAAAAGGAGCGCGAGTATAGGTATGAACAAGAGCTTTCTGGATACAAGCAAAGACTGCGAGATGATTACAAAGAGGCTATCCGAGAGATCCAATTACAAGCCCGAGAGGATAGGGATGAAGACCTGAGGACCTATACCACTCTTCTAGGCCAAATCAAAACGTTTCAGTCTGATATTGCTGGCTTCAAGATCAAAGTCAATGATAATAAAAAGACAATAGACCAAGAATTGGCCAGCATCAAAAATCAGAAGCAGAACCAGCCTGGTACTGATTTTCTATCGAGGCTAGCTTCTCTTGAAACATTTGAAAATTCTGCTACAGAAATCTTAAATGGCTTGAGTACCGATTTAACCAAGGCAAAGAGTGACCTCGATGTCATACAGGATGCTTGCTCCAGGGTAGCGTATGATGCTGCAAAGGAAGAGGCAGAAGCTGTCTTCACTAGAATGACGTCGCGCATCGACGCCATTGAAAATGTCAACGCACGATTGTCGACCTGTGAGTCGGAACTAACCAAGGTCGTCAAGTGGGTCGGACAGCGACCTAAAGACGATCCAGACGACAAAACTTTAACAGGTATGATTTCAAATCTGGAACTCGACATCGTCGGAGCTCCGGATCAAGAAGGACTCTTGACTATTGTGGATCGCTGCGAAGGTGCTGTACGTCGGTGCGAGGATATAGTTGAAGCGACAGTTACCGACTTGAAGAATACGAACAACGAGATGCAAACCGAAAAGCACGTCCTCAATTCTCAATTACTGCTATTAAGAAACGAATTTCAGCAAGAGAAAGCCGCTCGGAAGGAACTGGATAATCGAGTGGCGGCCCTTAGCTCGAGTAGCCTCGCTTCAAACAATGCCAGTATACGTGCTGAGATTGATACTATCAAACTATCAATAAATCAAGCTTTTATACGCTTCCAACATCTCAACCCAGAAGCTTTTCACAGCGAGTTCAAGATTATCTCTGACCGTAGTTACGTGCTGGAGGGAGCTGTGCGGAACCTCGAAACTCGCTATAATGCTATTACGACAACTTCTCTGGTCCAGACGATGCTTGACCAGATCTATAACCTATTACCACCGGAGAAAGACCTTGTCACGGCCATCAGAAATGCTGGCAAGCACTCGGAACAAATCCGCGATCTGAGGCAAGAATTGCACGAATTGTCAAAGAAGTTGTCTCTGGTACCGAGGTCTCCTCATCCATCAATGTCGGTGGTGCAGGATTCGGAGGATGAACGGTGAATGGAAACTGATGTGGAACGCGGATGGGAGGCCGACACCTGAGCAGATGCGCGGATTCGAATCTCACGGGGCTGCAAGGGCAGACCAGATTTTTTTGGCGTTTGACAGGCAGACGGGATGGAGCTCAGGGAATGTCAATGACGGAGGCGAGAAAAAGGATGGAGCTCAGGGAATGTCAATGATGGGGGCGAGAAAAAAATTAAGGGGATCGGGCTGGTGGGGAACGATGGGCGAACTTTTGGAGCTGGCAGGCTGTTTTTCGTTAGGGGTCATTTCAATGTTTGGTGGACATAGAGACCCCTTTCCGGTTCTCTTCGATTGACAGTGTCGGTCGTTTTCCTTCTTAACTTGATGACTCCTCTTTTCAGACTCCCTTCTCCCTCGAGAGTTCTTTCTCTATCAAGACTTCCTTCTCTCTCAAGAATACAACTCTTTCCCCACGTCTGGGTACTACAAATCATTCTCCCAACCCATCATCTATCTCTACGACTCCCTGCTCGAAAAACCCGCATCCCCTCCTCGAAACTTCGAAAACGGAAATACCGGAATCTGACGAGATGGATGTAGAGTGCTTGAAACCCCATACATATACTCTCCGGCCCTTGGGAAAAACTCGTATCTAGGATAATCATCGAAATTGGATTCGTACTGATGAAGTGGGATGGATGTAAATGTATTCGCTGCAGACGGATAGATTTCGGGGGATCTACTGTATCTTTTCTTCTTCTGTTCTTTCTTCTCTCTTCTTTCTTCCCTCATTTAAGCGCCATGACGCTGATTTCCTCATTGTTCTTTCTCGATGCACCTTTTCGGCGTGTTGGGAGTTAGTATCCCACTTCGTCTTCAAGTCGTGTGCAAAAGATGAAGGATTTATTGATGTGGAGATGGAGTTGTAGATGGTTTGTTTCGCCTTTTGGTGTGGATTTGGATGGGTTATACGCTTGTTGAAGGTGGAGTGGGGTTTACTTGGTTTTGAGGAGGGAGGGGAAAGTGATTGGGGATGGAGGTGGGGTTGGGGTTTGTATGGACTCGCTTGTCGACTCATGTATACGTCTTATGGATGATGTTGGTAATCAGATCTTATACAGTTCGGGTTTGGGGTGGTCTGAAGTCCGGTTTGTTTGAGGGATGAAGTGAATCTGATTCGATGACTTGAGTTGGTATTTGTAGAATACTACCATCGAGCTCATCTGCACGAGTAGGCATTGGCGTCATAGAGAAGTAGAAGCTCCATTATGACTGTAGCCCACATCCCTTCACGAATGCATCTCGATCTATAACCAGAGTGAAGTAATCCTTGCCAAGTATCATTGCAGCTCACTGTCTATGCATATATACACTTCCATCGCTCTCTACCAACCCATCCCCATCACTCCGTCAGCTCATCTCTACTCAGACATAATCTGCCATCTCCTTCCACCCCATAGTATGTTGCAAGCGATCTAGAAGGGATTGTCCTCCGGTGCAATCTCTTGCTTATGCAGGTCTCCAACAACAGGGATTTTCTCAATGATATCTTTTCGGACGCGGGGAATATCGGCGAAGAAGAAGAGGGCGAAGATACCGGCTGCAGCGCCGAAGTAGGCTCCTGTACGTGCGCTGTGATTTCTCAATTAGCTGTTGTTTGGTGTTGATGGCCGAGGAAGGGGGAGAGGAGATCGCTGCGAATTGGCGCGGGAGGTGCCTTGACTTACAAGAGAGCCATTCGTCCTAATGTGATGCCATGGAAATGCGGTTGGGCTTTGTATCTGTTGTCCGCATGTTAGCCGTCTGCATGCCATTGTACTTCCAAACCCCTATGATCTTCTCTATCATAGAATCCACATGCATTCAAACCTCTCCGTATTCTTCCCAATCCCCCACTTACCCTTCTCGCCTCCATCCTCCTCTTCCTCCAACCCGTCTTTCCATGCCATCGCATCCTCCTCCACCCACCTTCCCTCCACCAAAACCCATCCACCATCCAAACGAAAAAAGCACCACTTACGAAGGACCGAATTTACTCTTATAAGTCTCATAGCCCGGTCGAACAGCCCACGGCTGCAGTCCGTGAGAACCCGTGTGCTGAAGAGGAATCTATTGCCATTAGCCTCTCTCTCCCAATTACCCACTCCCTTCTTTCTCAGCATCAGGCCCAGGTAATGAAGTACATACGCTCGCTTTCGTAGTCATCGTGACGGTTGTGTGGGATGTGTCAGGTCGTGGCGGAGGAAGAGTGGAATGATGCGGTCGGTCGCAAGATGGATGTTGGAAGTTTTGGTTGGAGATGAGCCAATCAGAGGGGAGCCGATTCATTCCGATACTCACTTTCGGTGCTCCAATTTCAGGCTCAATAAGGCTCAATCAATCGACCAACAAGTGATTTCAGCAGAGCATATTCTACTTTTACTCATCAATGTTTCTCTGCAGAGAAGAGTTCGAGATCTTGGAATCATACGTAAGAATAAAATCGGATTGTCATTCAATCAGACAGCTCCAAACAAAGATACAGCCGCTGGTAAAAAATGACATCCTCGAGGTCACCAACACCTTTCACAATGCTAGAGTCCCTCTCATTCTCCCCAATCCCCCAAGAAAAGTTCAATAATCTACAAGAGTCACCTACTCTCACTCCAAACCCGATTCCCCCTCCTATCCTCCCCTTCTCCGAGCAGCCTCCCCCAAATATCAACACAACTCCTTGCTCTCTCTCTAACATCCAAATCCACATCCCCCGTACACCGTTTGATCGCCTCCTCAAACCCTCTTTGCTTCAATTCCATTGCCCGCCTCCTCGTATCAGCCTCATCACTCTTATCCTCCTGCCAAAGAATATTATGTACAAACCAGCAACACACGACCCGAATTTTGCGATTGGGGTGGGAGAAAAGTGGGACCAGGAGATCGATGAAGCGTGAGGGGAGGTTGCTTATCGAAGCTGGTGAGGAGAAGAAATTTAGAGGTGGGATTGTGAGCGGGAGGTTGAGGAGAATATGTTTGTGCGACACTGTTCCATTCGCAATGTGGACAAGAATAAACATGACATTCTCCAATAGAGTGGCGTGTGAATAGAGGTGGAGCGGGAACTGGTCAATTGTGCTTCGATTGCTCGATATTGATAGACCTGATCCGCCCGGAGTCGTGAGGGTCGGTCTTTTGCCTGCTGGCATATTATGTGATGTTGCATGGGTCGCTGGATACGATGACTGAGACTTCGAGGGCCTCAATTTATTCTCGAGACACTCGAAAAGTCTCGCAGATCCAAGCGTTGCCAGGAGAAAATCGATCATTTCCGGCTGGCTTGGTGCTGCTTCCGAAATGGCATTCCGTACAATGTCCAAAGCCTGTTCTTGAATTCTCACATCGTCCTTCTCAGCTCTGATCTTGGGACTTTCTTCTTCGTATTTGATCGCCATCAGTCTTGCTTTGTACTGCGCCGGTACTGATGGCACTTGTCGATTAACTACACTTTCGTGGTATTCGGGGAATGTGTCATCTGACACATCATCGACATCCATGGCTGGTTCTTCGTCATTCAAGATATCGACTCGTTCACCAGCAGCATTTGGCGTTGCCAATTGTGTCCGGTGAGAAGTGTGCTGAGTTGCATCACCACTAATGATCTGAATCAGCCACCCAGCACCCAACTCTTCGATGATCGATTTTTTGATATCTGGGGGTGCAGAGTCGGTAATGTGCTTCAGTGCCCAGAGCGCCGAAATTCGTTGTTTCGATTCGGAAGAATGAGCAAGTTGGCATAACAACTTGACAATGCCCAGAGACAGCAGCTCCTGTAGTTCAGATTAGCAAGGCTCAGCGTGCTTAGCATTCCTCTGATGGGAAGCAACGCAACTTACATCTCTCATCGGACTAAACCTCAACAGCAAATTCGTAACCGTATCCGTAGCAGCAGCCCTCACCTCCGCATCTCCAGACTTCATCAGCTCAAAGATCGGCCTAGCAATACCCCCATCAATCAAACTCGTCCTCAAATTACTGACACTCCTCGAAAGCGCAGTAGCAAGAAAACAAGCCTCCACAGCCACAAAATTAGGATTCCCATCCTTCTCTTTCTCAGTCTCCATAGCATCAACCTGTGGGTCCGGGTATGGCACCAGCGAGTCGACAAGGCAGGTCATGATCCCCTGTTCAATAACAGCCTTGCGATATGAATCCTCTTTCTGCGCAATTGCTGCTAAAGCTTTAAGCGCGCTCGCTCTACATCTGAGAACGTGTACTGCTTCAGGTGCCACACTTGCTGGTCCAAGATTGCAAGTCTGATCGTGATCGAGCTCCGGTGCTGCTTCGTATCCGACTGGACTCCACATCACCTTCCTATTCGTTGACACAGGATCAAAGCTCTTCTTCAACATTTGACAAAGAAGCTTGATCGCATGAGCATCAACGGCCGCCTTCTGCAGCGCGGGACAATCGTTGACCAGTATACCCAATATTTCAGGTGCATACTCCTTTATCCGCTGATTTCGCGAGATTTCTGAGCTGCTCAAAGATATTGGATCAAGTTGGCTTCCCTTACTAGTTGAATTGCTCGACTCGATAATCCGCACCAACAAAGGCACAACCAAGAACGCCAAAGTACGATCGCGATTCCGCGGCGACTCAGCCCACGAGTCGATAACTTTGTGATCCAGTGCTGAATAGAGATGTGTGAGGAGATCCAACGCCGCAAGTCTTTTTAAATCCAGTGAATTGCGAGCAACAAGTAATAACCACGCAATAAGTGGACTGCCAAATTCGTCGGCAGAAGATATCATCCTCGAGGAAATCGACGTTTGTCCGTCCGCAAATGTGGGCATACGTGACAACTCGGACGGTGTCACAAATGATTGCAATGCGGGAAATGCTTTCGAAAAGCTGTGCTCATTCTTGCTTTGCACGGCTTGTAGTCTGGGTAGCAGCGTATCTAGTGGGTTTGCCGTAACAGTTGGCGGGGCTATATGGTCTGTAAATGAGAGGTCATCGGCAGATGTTTGCTGTGTGGAAGGTGAAGCCATTGGGAACACAGCTAGCATACTCGTCGAGTACAGCAGCCGTAGACTCCGGTACGCAGAGTATCGAGTTATACACGATAATGCTTCGAATAGATGTCTCAAACTGGCTTCTGGTGGTGATGGTAACATCGTAGCTTCAACAGCAGGGTCGATATGTTCAGGCACTTGTTGTCCCAACTTCGCGACCAGGGAAGCCAGTCTCGAGGCGAGTAAATCCAGTACTCCAGTCTTGACTAGCATAGCCGAGTACTGTCTCGACAGTGCCTCTCCCAGCGCCGGAGTCCATATTGTGAGCCGCATGATCTTCATAGACAGAGTTATCTGCTCGTCGACCGAAGGTCCTGTTTCCCGCTGTGCCAATATCTCCTTCAAGTCTTCCACGGTTTTGGCCCCGTACAGGTCCCAGCACACCCGTACCATTGGCAATGTCTCAACAGGCGACATAATATCCGTAGCCAAAGCTTCTGTAATCGCATATGTCGCCCTCAAAGCCTCCACAACCACTCGTGCCGGCTGTGTTGCAAGTGATAGATGCGCAAGTAGGGGTCGTAGCACACCAGCCGCAAGCAAAGGGTGTATGAATGCCAACCCACCATGGGCTAGAGATCCAACGATTTGTATGCTTTGTATCCTCATCTCATTCAGCTCATCTGACTGTGATCCCTCTTCGTCACCCAAATTCCTGACAAGCAACGGCAATATCCCATGGTGCACGACCAATTCCTTCCTCTGCTCATGTCCAATGATTTCATGCTTGAGCTCTTTCAGTGCCGTGACATGTGCTTGTCTACTCGTAGGATTTCGAATCTCTTGAAGAGAGGGAGGAAGAGGGGCTCGGGCCATGACGGGTCAGATTCGCGACAAAAATAGGTGAGAAGCTTCGTGTAGGTGATGTCGGTGCAATCGCAGGCGTGATGGTTGCAATGGTCTATCAAACGAAAGGGTCGTCACGTCTTTCGATACGAGGCGTGTATAGTGCCGCTCTTCTCAGTGATCGAGGCTCTTTGCGCCGGCTGTATTGCACTTCAGTTCTTCCAGGAAAAGCGCTTCAAAGAGCTTGATTCTCCTCCGTGTCGAATTGAAGAAGGCGTCCTATAGGCAAAGTGGTACAGATTTGGGAGGGGAAAGGGATTGTGATACAAGAACCAAAGAAAGCTCCGAGCCAATGCCAATGCCAATGCAACATCACTGGGAAATAAATTATCACGTGGCGCGGGGAAGCCTTGTTACCTATTTGGGCAGTAGCATTCCAGCCTTGTTCAGTCTGTACCCTAGTTAAGATTACACAAGCACATCTCGACGTGTTTCCTTGAGGTGGGCATCCAGGTTCATGTTCAAAGTTCTTTACAAATCGTAATATAGAGAGTATTGCTATGCATTTCATGTCCTCGTCTCTACCCACAAAAGTCGTAGTAATGCATTTATCATCAAAAGCCTCCAATATCAATTCCGATGTCCTCCTCTTCTCGTTTCCCACCCTTGGTTAAAATGACAACACTAACGCCAGCCGCCACAGCCTCCCGAACAGCGCAAGCAACGCACGTCGTTCCCTCGCCTTTCGCAAGCGTGCTACCGCTGCCTCTAGGACTATGGCTTTTACTTTTGGGACTCCCATGCTTCGTGCTTCCGTGACTGTTATGATCGTGGACTCGTGCGACGATAGCACTGCGGCCCCATTGAGCACACCAGGCCCTGGCAAACACTTCGTTGTCACTGACGCCGAAGGCCTCAATGACCAAGACTTCCTCAGGGTACTTCTTACCATTAGCCCCGCTAGTCGAAAGGCCGAGAGTATGTGATTCCATCGCCGCAAACGGTGATCTGCTCCTCGAGCGTGGGAGACTTCGACTTCGATCGCGAGTTCGTTGCCTGAGTGTAAGAGCCATGGTTCTCGGTTCACCGGAGAAAGCGTCTTCGATCATCAGTCTCTCTTCCGATCCATATTCTAGAGACCGTGGAGAAAGTCCTGGGGATGCGGGCTGGCTTCTGAACGGGTCTCTCGACCGTGATCCTGATCCACGATTCCGTGCCTTTGGATTCGCCCAACCTTTCAACTTTTGCAAGCCCTCGTCCACTCTCACAATCTTATGCCTGTACCCATGATATAGAGGATGCGGACCACCGATGCATGGAAATGCGTAGATGAAATCGACGTTGTAACGCAGCTTGATAGGAAGACTAGATCCAGCAAAGGCGAAAACAATTGCCGCATCATGAGTCTCCGCCCCACGGGAACCAGAGGACATATCGGCGGCTCTGTTTCCTGACAGAGACACCGGATTGAAACTCAGCTTCTCGATGCGAATGATATCGTTAATATCATCTAGCCTTGGAACAATCAAATCGTATTCGTTGACAGGATACTCTTCATGCTCCGTTTCTGGACCAAGAGTTGAAGTACGCCTTTTCATTCCTTCGACGTCTCCAACACCCATTGGAGGGTCTAGGGGCTCGTGTTGCCGAATGATGAGGCATTGTGCTCTATCAAGCTCAGGCGCATAATGACATGGACCAATCCACCCAGCCACCTGTCGAACCCCTCGCCCAGCACCAAGGACTTTGCCGACAATGCATTCGTGAGACCAATACGTATTCGCACGGTATTGGAATCCAGAATTCGGGTGAATATGCGTGAGATACTTGAGAGAATCTCCGGTGTCACGATCGAGGTCGATAAGCGTGTTCATCAACAACCATGGTAATGTCGGCCCAGGAAGTATGACCCCTGTGAACCAGGACATAGCATCCGCTGATCGATCTTCGATGCTCTTCTCTTTGACATCGGTCTCTTCAAGGATATAGTCTATCTCTTCCATGTTTGGCCATTTCAACAAGCTCGCAAACGTATGAAGAGCCTCTTTCTGTCGACTCTTCGACTGAAGTAAGAAGGTGAAAGTGCTTTGAGTTTTTGACAATTGAACTCGCGAAATGGTCATGTGTTCCAGCCATCTTGCAGCAAGAGCTAGATCCCAAGCGACTTTCGGTGGTAGTGCTGCAAGTAGTTGACGTTTTGCTGCTTCCTCGTGCTCTGGAGCTTCGATACGAAGATGGAGTTCAACTGCAAGCAACAGCTGGTGAAAGAATTTTCGTTTTATCTTCTCATCGGCACTATCAAAGAACTTTGCTACAACCTGATTTCGCGGGTTGCTAAAGTCGGTCCAGTCGGGATTGCTGAGTACGGTGAGCAAATCGACAATCTGCTCCGAGCGATCATAATGCGGAGCATAGTCAGCGTCCGCGTCATAGATCAGCTTTTCATAGAGGTGTTTGTAGGTCCGGTTCAAATTTTCTTCCTGTAAACCCCACTCTTCCAGCTCTTTCAGTCGTTCGAGAATGTTAATGAGCTTCATCTTACGTGCTCTCGCTGTTGATCCGTAGTGGACTGGCGGGACCAAACTTCCAGACTTGCCTATGAAGTAGGTAAGGGTTGTTGTTCCAGGACTTTTTCCAAAGCATGACGCCATGCACGGCTGTTCTAATGAGGCAAAGGCACTCTCTTTTCGTCCCAGTATTGTGAGTGTGATGTCCTTGAACGCGTCATGCTCAAACAATGCACGATCTGTTCTTGACAATGATTCAGTCTCCATGACAGCAAAGTATCGAGAATGACCAGCCGCATTCGAGATGGGCTCAGCAAAGCCATCATATGTACATGCTCCTCGATCTATCAAGCTGGAAGCCTCTCGCTCGTCAAGTAATGATCGCTTATCGTAGCCATCTGGAGGCCAGTACTTGCTTTTACGCGAGAGCTTTCCCGGTGATTCTCGTGCTGTCGAGCTCTTTCTCCTGTGATGTCGCTGGAGTGATATGAAGGATGCAGGTGGTAGTGGCGGTGGGTCTTCAAGGCCATGGCTTGAGGTGGGACGCGAGCTGGGACGCGAGTACGAGCGTCCCTTGCTAACAACGCGTGGCTGGGTCGGTCGAAAAGGGATGGGTTGTGATGCCTGGCGTAGAGGTGTGTACTGAGCGGGGGACTGTTCAGTATGTTAGCTTTCCTCTCGTCTTATGAAGATGGTGGGGTGGGATCAGCACGTACATGGTAACACAAGGCTGGATCCAGATCAATTCGTACAGAGTTCCAAGATGTAGGGTCCCGGCTCATAGTCTCAGCATAGCGTTCGTGAATGGGTGAAGAGCAGATGGCGGAACTGTAAGTGGTCATAAGAGAGAGTGTAGAGAAGAAGAAGAAGAAGCAGAAGAAGAAGCAGAAGAAGAAGAAGAAGAAGAAGACACAGATGCAGAGAAGGAGTGATTGGAGACGAAGGGCAGAACTAGCTCCTCTTGTTCCTGAGGGTGAGCTACTGACTGCAGTTGGTGCCCCGCGATCAATGGCTGGGATCAACAGGCCTGATGCACGGGTGCCAGAAGAGACCGACGCGTGAGCTGCGAGACCGGCAGCTCGACAACCTCGCTACTGGGACGTCGTAGGAGGTACTATGGTAGATGCGAGGGTCGGATCGGATCAGAAGACCTAACGGCGGGACTGTCCTTGGTTCGATGCGAGGATGGTGTCTTGAAAACAAGGGCGGGGCAGCTGAGAGATGGAGGGGGGATGCGCTTAAGGCGGTCTGCGAGGGCAGAAGATGTGCTAGATTGCAACTTTGCAAGCAAGAGTGCGCCCAAGCTCCGCCTGCGCAGTCAATCCGTAATAGCAGCTCAAGATGAAGGGATCAGAGGGAGACGGAGATTGGGCCTTTTGATGCCTGGCTACGCCTAGATGCGCCTGGGGCTGATAGTGGAGTGTGTGGAGAGAGAGAAAGCCGTCTGCAAGCGCACAGCCCTGTTTAGTGAGGTTTCAAGCCGCCGTGTGCATGAGTGAGGGAGAAGATCGAGATCGATTGACCTGATCATCTACTATCAGTACATCCTCAGTCTCAGTCCAGTAGAACTACTAGTAGCTTTGAGAGAGGATGGCGATTCAAAGCACGCCCGATCTTATGGCCAGGACGATATCGATCTGTAAAGCCTGTTAGGAGAACAAGGATAAGATTAGCATCAATAGTATGTCCCATTTGGTGGCAATAAATGTCAAATGAACGTTGTTCTTCATGTCCCTGCTTCTTCCCTCACTCTGACACCTCATACCAGCGCTTCAACAAGTAGGTACCCTCACTCAATTGGTCTAATATTACAGTGTTTTTCCCCTCTTCTACACGACATTCATAATTCACGACATACCGCCTACTTGATTGGAGTCGATAGCTTGCAACTCGCGTAATTCTCTCGTTACCGCCCTTTAATCATTGGATGCCGTTTGTACATAATCTTGCACCTGATGCAAGACTATCGTGCATGACAGTATGCGAAACAAACATATAGGTGAGCGTGCTGGCATTACGCTCTAGAACCTGGGAGTTTGGCAGGCTTGATTGTTGAATGGAAGGAATTTTATCGAAGTGATTGGATTGTACATTGTGAATGAACTATCTCTGTACCATATCAATCCGGAGTAAACAATACTTTTCTCTTTCAAACGACTTAACGCTCGCAAATCATCAATCTTCTCCTCACGACCATTCACATGCTTCTCATAAAACTTCAATCTCTTCTATCGGGCAGCATGTACCACCGATGATTTTGTGTCTGCCATCTCAGTGACGCCATATTTCTTCCCGTGCCTGTTGTACTCAGGGTATGCGCCAAATAGTGCAGTCAGTTGACGCAAGTCCGGAGCCTGATGAGGATCGTCCACTTGCATACCAAGCTGATATGCCGAAATTGGTTCAACCGCCGCCTGCTTCCAACTATAAACATCCTCCAGGCTACCTATACAATTCCAGGGAGGAGAACTACTGCGAATTTCGATTACAACAAAACCAATCTTCTTCGTCCGCTTTGTCACAGTACTCGAGGAGCTGGCTCTGTAGTCTTCGATGTCGCGAAACACGTCGACCATGTGAAATCTGCTTAGATCATACCATTACCAGCATACGGCGGTGAGCCAGAGGTATCCCGTGGGATCGTAGTGTTGCCAGCCGGCAGTTCGATCTGAGAGCAACAGGCGCCATTGGAAATCCAGAATAGCGGGGGTAAAGAGGCATTGCGGGAGGTCCAGCTAGTGACTAAGGCGATAAATCCCGAACGCCTCGAGCCTGGCTGCCACGCTCGTGCGCAGCAGCAGCTAACAAATCGCGGGTCTAGGTAGTAATGCAGTGTCGTTCGAGACCAACGGTGATGCAGTATCTGTAACTGCAGGCAGTCCACCACCGGATTGTATTAGCAAGCTTGGAGAAACATAGAACAGCTTCAAGTGACTGAAGTTGTTCATTATCAGGCCAAGCATTGCTGAAAGACCCCTCGTAGTCGCCGGTTCCCACAATAGGCTCACAAGTGTCAAGTGAGGGTTTCATGCATCTCCAAAACGACCTGATTACCTCACGTCTCTTCTTGAACATACTCTTCTTCCAGTATGTAATCCTTGCTTCTGGCCACCAAGTTCTCATAGTATTGTACCAAAACGTCTGCCGGCGGTATGATCTTCCAATCCATTCGCTCCAGAAATTCCAGCTCCAACAGAAACAACTCCTTGACACTGACACCACCGACACGGGAGTATGTGCTGTTGGTCCAGAAACTATCACTAAGACCCTTGGCGGCCACGGTGGTAGCAGTAATGAGGTAGCGATGGACTGTCAACGAGCTGATGTTAAAATGCGAGTATCGAGCACATAACCGGTCGATCCAGTAGACCACTGAGAGAAGGATGGGTTGAGATGGTGTAGCGTGTACGATAATACGATTGAGGTAGGCTTGGATGGAAATAGCTGGGGGAGCTCTGTTTAGCACTCTAATTAGCTTTTATCCCGATATTCCCGACCCCGAATGTTCAATCCACGTACCTTGAGTGAAAGCGTGTCAGGGCGTTGGTGTCCAGGTCCCGTTTATCATTGAGTTCCACCAGTTCCTGAAGCATACCTGCAATAACATGTCCGAGGTCCGTCACTTTGCACTTCATGTAATCTCGAGGCATTACCTTTTTCTCCATTTCGGGTCCTCTCGCCCTTTTCGGTGGGGAACCGATTTCGGATTGACAAGCGGAACCCACTCCGTTGAGGGCGGTAACTTGACCGCGGACAGGATGATCTTCTGTGTTGTGAGCTTTCGGGTCGTCTCTCAACTTTCTTGGCGGCGAGATCTGCGTGAATGCCGATGTAGGGGATTCTTCCTGTTTCACAGACTTGCTCTCGTTATTGATTCGGGTATTAATGCAGGGCTGCGAAAGAGAGCCGGTGTTGATGTTCAAGTGTCGACGGTCAGTAGGTGGGAAGCCCGGAGGAGTGTACTGCGTGCCCGAGTCGACATTCGTGACTGTCTTCATTGTGATAGCAGGAGAGCGCGAAGGGTGTGCGGGGTGCTGGCGGAAGGAGGAATCGGCGGGAGACGTCGAGGCATGGCTGTTGCGAGTCGAGGTGGTTGAGAAGCGCGAACTGGAGCGGCGAACCTGGCCCACATACGAGCGATCATGGCTGTGGAAAGAGGTTTTGGGCGACAGCTTCGGAGAAACCGAGCTGAGAATGGACATTGGCGGTCGCTGAGTGTCTTGGAGGTCGACAATCCGAAGGGCAACTGGAAGGTGGTTTTACCTCATGGCAGGCGTTGAGCGGCAGTGGCAGGTTCTATACGGCACTACAGGCATGTACAGAGAGGGTAGGTCTGCCTAGGTATAATTGGTAACGTTGTCTGTCGAGACGGGCTGTGCTGAACGGAGTAGGTAGTCAGTCAGCGACGGGCGTGCAATGCGTGCAGTGCGTGCAGTGCGTGTATCCTGCTTGGAAGTTGTTGTGAAAAAGCAAAACAGGGAACGTGGGAGTCTTGAGTGAAAGTTTTAGACGGGAAAGACTTTTCCCAGGTTGACTAATGGGAAGGCCTGGCTGAGAGCCTGCCAACGTTTGGCTGACTTTGGATGGACTTGGAGCCGCTATGGCTTCAACAGCGCGAAGCCGAACCCACGTTGCCGTTCCATTGGAGGGGGCAACTCACTGGCTGTCGAGGGGATCATCCATGAATTGAGGGGACCAAGGACACAAGTGCCAGTGCCAGTGCCACACCTCGTCTTCGTCCTGCTCCCAACTCGTGTCGCGGCAACCCACAGCAGACGGCACGTTGAGGACGCGGGACTGCAGTGTCGGCATGCAATGGTTTGGCGGGTGTGCTGTGTATTTCTTTGGTGCGAGATAGTTCTAGGGGGGTGCAACATTCTATTCTAGTAGTCATGGAATACATAGTAGCCTTCAAACATCGGCAATCGCCCATCCCGGTCTTTTCAGCCTCGACCTCGACATCTCAGGCTGCCACTTCGCTTATCAATCCCATATCCATTCCCATACCCATACCATCAACAAACTGAACATCCTTTCTGTCAAAATACGACCCAAGGCATGGAATGGGAGCCATGCGAGCCATGGTAGGGTACCATGATGGAGGTGGTGGAGCTGCCAATTTTGGATTACTGCCGTCGGAGCCCTCAGACTGCTAACCGACTACTGTCCAATTCATCGGGCGTAGTGACAGAAATAGTTGCTGGAGTCTGGTACTGACAGTGCAGCTAGGAGTCTGGTACTGACAGTGCAGCTAGGAGTCAGTCCTTTGATTTAAATGGCTGGACGAGTTGGCCAATTATTGATGGCAGTCCCTTGTCCATCTCGACGGAAAACTCCGAACCTTTACCTGCCGACAAGGAACTAAACATCTACCTCCGGATCGGGGACATCTTTACTGAGGCTGAAGTATCTTTCCCCACTTCGAGACTCTGCCTACCCAAAAATTCAACACCGAGACCCTTCTTTCCAGGAAAACCCCCATCAGGTATTCGCAAAAGACATCTAGTCCTAATCAATATCATTGTTATTACAAACCTTTTCCACTTTATTCTCATATTAAATAATAATAAAACACGACATCTATGGCTCTATAATTAGGGCCGAGAAAAGGATTTCAGTAAGCTGCTTCACTTTTCACCACAGCCACAATGGAGCGGCCGGAATGACACACTATCTCAACACACTCTTATCATTCTGATCAATTCTCGTATGCGGTTGAAGTTATCCAAAGTGAGAATTATCCATCCATTAATTCTCCCACTGCGATCAATAATGACAATTAGAAAAATAGGTAGTAATAAGCGAAGGTCCATCTCCATAGACACGCCCGATCCCAAAGACTCCAAGTAAGATCCCAAAATCAAAAGCTACCTATCCCTGAAGAACCACAAACCTAACCATGACTTCGTAACAGTATCAAACTTCACGCCCATCTTTTGCGGAAGGAGCATACATCTCATGCGGTCCCCTCGCTTCACTAGGTTTTCTTCCAATACCCATGATGGGAGGCTGCAATTCATCCATACCTCTGCGACAAGAATCAGCGAATATTCCACTTCGAACCCCAAGAGAATAGTAAAAAGGAGTCATCGTACATACCGTGACTGCGCGTTGTAATACTGTTGTGGCAATTGTTGTTGCCCCTGCAGTCCCTGCTGCTGTTGCATAGCATTAGGCGGCGGACTCCCATTCAGACTTCCCCTCCCAGTAGGACTGCTCCACCCCGCCTGCCTCGGTCCAGGCTGCGGCATCATCTTCGAATATTGACTTTGATTCAGACTTGGTACCCCAGCAGCGGCTCCATAAGGCGGAACATCACCATGTCCCCCACCACTAGAGACCTGCGAATATCTCTGAAACTCTGGAGCATGTACGGAGTAATATCCTGGAGACGGAATGGCCGAGACTTGATACATTGAGTCGGATTTTCCGTGGGTGCTACTACCAATGACACTGGGCACTTCGGATTGGCGCTGGACGCTTTCTTGGAGCGATTTTGTGCGGCCGATGAAGAAGAAGAGTGCAGCCGCCAGGGCCAAAACGACGACACCTCCGATCGCTATCCCGGCTATTGCACCTACTGGGAGGCCACCTTTGTGGGATGACGAAGATGACGTGGCTGTTGCTGCGGCTGAAGTTGCCGAGGAGGTACTGCTTGATGATGTTGAGAAACTACTGGTTGGCCTGGGCGTTGAGGATTGTTCTGGCGGGAAGTCTTCTCCTGGTTGGAGCATGAATGCGGAGTCTTTGGCCATCTGTTTTTGCGTTGCTAAGCTCACAGATGCGTTCTACAGATACATGTTAGAATTGACGATGGAATAGTGATGGACAACTGACAGGATTGATCACGGCTACCATTCCATAATTTATGCATGATCCCGGAGCCGAGCAATAGACGAAGATGGGATCACTATCATTAATGCGGACACTCCATGATGGTGGGTTCGATAGGATTGCATCGACTGGATGGAACCCGCCA
Source organism: Venturia pyrina ICMP 11032 (assembly GCA_000738655.1). NCBI lineage: Eukaryota > Fungi > Ascomycota > Dothideomycetes > Venturiales > Venturiaceae > Venturia > Venturia pyrina. Next base: position 66,611 of record JEMP01000064.1, on the reverse strand, counting down.
AAAAAGCCCACTTTGCCTGCTCCTGTCTTCTCATACGGTATGCATGGGTACTTGTATCTAAGATCCTCGTGAGCTTTCTCTCAAATTGGAACTTTGTTCTGACAAGGGAAACTTACTCTGCTCGCACGACTGAATGGTTCAATGGCATGAAGTCAAATTCGATCAAATCGCCGACTAAAGCTTGCGTGATATCAGGTGAAAATTTGTGGTCAATACCCACTGAGATCTTAAACGTCTCAGCCGGCCGAACACTTGAACTTGTCCCAGATGACTGACTAGACGTGGATGCCGTAGTTGTCGCAACGAAAGCGCTTGAGGTTTGGCCATAGACTGAATGTACCAGCGCAAGCAGCGCAGCAGATACCAATATCATATTTCCCATATCGAGATAGCGGAAAACATGCGCCGTACAGAAGCAAGGTAGGAAGCGTAGTGTCGCAAGAGCGGAGGTGCACCAGCTCATGTAGTCCTCACCCTTCACCGGGTTCACCTAAACCCAGCCCTCCAAACGCCCATCAATTCGAGCATGCACTCAGCCGTGAACAAGAATATTTTCCTGCTCCTGTCGATTGACGCACAAGAGTGCTATTGCCAGGATCTCTATTGGAGGCATGTGGACGCCCATTTGGTGGAGCGTTCTTGCCAAGTTGTGGAAGGCTGAGAATGAATCAATTGGTTGGTCCCTTGTGCAGGCCTTCGCTACAGCTTGATGCAGCAATTGCTAATCTGGACGCCAGGTGAAGCGACACGAGGACGACCAGAATAGGCTTCGTTCGGCTTATTGTTTCGATTCTCAGCGCCGCGGGCTGTGCGAGATGCCGACATGTTCTCGGTCTGTATGTTATTCCGTTACTCTCATTATGTAAGGGCGAGAAAACTTGAAGAGAGATTGCTGGAATAAGGAAACAAAGCCGATAGAAAAGAAGAGATGACAGAAGAGAATCTTATCACGATGCTGCGCTTTGCTATGAAGAGGCAGGACGCAAACTAAAATCCAAGATCAGTCGACGAAAGGCAGGCATCCCGCTCGGCAACTTCTTTTTTCCTTGGCCTGGAGTTGAAGAGCTTTTTCGTGGGGGCCCAATAGGCACATAATCAAATCCATCTTGGCGAAGAGTGCTGATCATCGCTGCACAGGCTGTACCAATATGAAGATAAAGGTGCAGATGCCGCACTTGGGGCGCGCATGCATATCTGCCATCTTCGGCGACGATGTTCATCGCTCTTAGGAGCTTCGGAGCCTCGATGATAATTTTCCGGACTCGAGGTATTGCTCTTGACACCAGAGAACTGTAGCTGACATTCGACAAGGAAGGCGATGATTTTGGTGAGGGAAGGAAAGTCAGGTAGCAGAGTTCCAATGATCCGTGGATACGAGGGCGAGGGCGAGATCATGGATCGATTACGTCAGCCTGGAATTTCAATTTGTTCCATCGAATATGCGTATCACGTGTAGAGGGAATAAAGTATAGAATATTTGCCGTCACCATCCTCGACCTAGGATATGTTGGGGAACCTCAGGCGACAGAATATGGGAACATTGCTAGGACCTGATCCAAATCGATCAACATGTAGAACTATTGGATTAATCAAGATCGTCGTCATGCTCTCAAACCAACCTTTCCCGTCTCGCTCAGACACTCTTACAAATACAGGGAAATTGGGTATGTCTTTGTCCCAGCATCCTCTGAGACTGACCCGCTGCTAAATACCACAGATGAAAAAGCACATGGACCACATTCAACGCCCGCTGTAAACCGCTAGCACCATGCAGTTAAAATGCTCAGATAACCCCAGATCCTCATGCATGACCAGGTCAACACACCCATTGGAAATCACGCATCTCTTGCTGCTGCTTCTTGTCGTCTGAATTGATTACCACGATAATACCCACGAGCAATCACTCAACGTCCCTCATATTGGCGAACACCCACCCACGACTATTGGCCAAATGAGCCCGAGGACGGTTTTTTCGACGGGCTGTCCGTGGGAGTTCCACCAGTAAATCTAGGTGGTGCAGGGGCTGGGGATGTGGTCTTGAAGAAACCTACAGCCGGTCCACCGAAGCTGCCCTTTATGGGGCTCTTCAACCCAGCAGAAAATCCGCCAGTAGCAGGACCAGACATCACAGATGGCATGGCCCTTCCTACCACGTCCATATGGTGAGGTCCACCATAGCCGGAGCTCTGGACACCTAGACTGTTATTGGCCGATTGATATGCAAAGCCGCCATTTTGAGACTGTGCCGAGTTGTTGCCCTCTTCAACAGCTCTCTTCTTTTCCACTGCTTCCTTCCTTGCTTGTTCTTGTTCCTGTCTTCTTCGCCACTGTGCCGAAATTTCCAGACACTTGTCCATGACTTGCGATTTGTGTTCTTGGAGCATATCATTGATGTCATTGAAGTCTGACTGGATCAGCTTTCCATGCTTCTTCCGTATGCGTCGTATCTTATCTTGCGTCCAGCAAAGGTGGTCGTTTGCGACGTAGACGCTGGAGTGCTTGAAGTACCAATCGGGATAATCGTCGGTCGGTCGGTTCACGGGGTGAATGGACGATTCAGAGACAAAGTTGAAGACCCAGTCTATTCGTTCACTGGCTTCCGCTGATTCTTCAAGTCAGTATTTGATCAAAGTTCTAGCACGAGACTTATGTACCTTGTTGCGTAATTATCCATAGCATCTCGGCATGAGCAGCACCGATGCCCACGAGGAAGATGTGATTAGCGTCATTGATCTGTAAATGATTATCCCACAGGTATGAAGCAAGGTCATGGTTATCAATCGTGCGCTGCTCTTGCCGGTCAGAATCCATCCATCCTTTGTCATCCTGCAGATTTCAGCTCTGGTTAAGTTGACGATCTCTGGATAGACTTACATTCTCCTCAGTCGTATATTTTGGGACGTTGACATCGATGACAGAGAATCCGGCCTCTATGGCAGCTTCGATATATGTCTCGGCAACATCAGTCTTACACAAAGTCAGTGGTCTCTACGAGTGTGGCAATAGTGCAGGAAACTTACAATGATAATATTATGTGCGTCGAAGGTGCCATTGATTGCATTCTGTTCTCCTATTGTTTCGGGCGGGTCATGAAATATGACCATCAACGGGCGCTCATCCATGAAATCCTCCCTGCAGAGATGTTAGTCTATGAGACAAATCATCCAGGTAACCTTGGACTTACGTGGCAAGGACTTGGTTATTGAACGATTCAGAGATTCTCGCCCGGTGAATAGGCAGTTCCGCCATCCGAAACTTGTCGAACCATTCACTGGACTGCCAGGAGCGGAGCACATCAGACAAACGCTTACCACCCATTTGCAGTCTACTATGGACCTTGTCTTTAGGGAAGAGGCACCTCCAATACTGCGATTGAGTTCGCTCCACGAGTCGTACGGTTTCGACGCCTGCTGTAGATACCTCGACGTCTTGGAGTCGTTCGGGTGCTTCCCCCATCAGTGTCCGTACTACAGCAAGAGCTGATCGTGCTATCGATTTAAGGTTGTAGCCGCCCTCAAGACAAGCCACCACTTTGCCGCCAGCCAGCGTCATGAGCTGAGATGTCATGTGTGCATAAGCACCCGGGGAAACGTGGCAACCACCTAGCAGATCGCCTTCTGCAGCATCGAAGCCGGCAGAGATGATGACCAGGTCCGGATCGAACTCCATGGCGCAGGGCATCACAATTTTCTGGAAAGCGTAGATGTAATCGCCATCCTTCATGCCTTGACTTGGCCATGGAATGTTAATGTTTTTGCCAAGTCCCTCTCCGATTCCCACGTGGAGATGGTCACCATACTTCTTGGGTGGGTAGAAAGTTCCGTCTTGATAGACGTGCAGAGAGATGTAGAGAACGTTCGCGTCGTCTTCGAATGCCTGCTGAACGCCGTTACCATGATGTACATCCCAGTCAAGAATCATGATCTTGCGACATGTTTCACCATAGTCCTTTTGGCAAACTTTGGCAGCTACTGCTACATTGTCGAAAAAACAGAATCCACCGGGCTCGTTATGTTCTGCATGATGGCCCGGTGGACGAATGATGGCGAATGCATTCTTGACATGACCTTGAACAACTGCGCGGGCAGCTTCGATCGCACCGCCAGCAGAAAGTTTTGCGCAGTAGAAAGTAAGCCGATGAAGATATAATGAATCAAGTCGTTTCCCCAGGGTACTGAGTTCGTCGTCGGTCATATCTGTTTTGGTAAGTATGTATCTAATTCAAAATTCTCATCAGCACTCACGTGGTAGAGTCTCCATGAATCTATAATGGTCGTGACTATGAACCAGAGTGATTTCGCTAGGTTCAGCGAAGCGTGCCGCAATCCGCCATAATTTGAATGGTCGTTCTTCTGGACTAGAAGTTGCTTCTTCATTCTCGAATAGATCTGCGTCTTGGAGTGCCTTGTAGATTTCGTAAATACGTCTTGGATCCTCGGGGTGTATATCCTCCTCTTCTTCTGTGTCCTTTTCTGTGTGAAATCGCATACGAGCATCGTAGACAACACCCGTTCTCGACGAAGCATAAGGCAAGGCTGCAGATGCAGGTTTGGATATTATCACTCCAAGAAACTTGCCAGGTGGAGAATCTCCCGCGAGGGTAGAAGTTGTACTGAGCGGCCGCGTCAAGCCTAAAGCGCCGGGTTGAGGATGGTGGCCATTAGGAACCGATACTTCGACTGGAGTGCCAGAGGATGAGCCCGCTTCTTGATATTGCTGAGTGGACCCTGTCGTGATGCCGTTCATTTCCGAAGCCTGGTTAACAACGGGCTCAAAAGAACCGGAGCCATGATCGACCATATCGGTGTCTTCAGGTGCGCCGTTCATGACCAATTTCCTCCAAGATTGAATCAAGGAGGCAACTGATCATCAATCGTAGCAGAGTGCTAGTTGACTATTAGTAGCGGATGCCAAGTTTGCTCTATGTTACAATCGGATTGCAAATTGAATCAAAGCTTGGATGATCGAGCGAGTGAGCGTGTTTGAAAATCTGGGGACGGGAAGAATAAGGGCTAGGAAATCAAAAAGATTGATAGGTAAATAGAAGATGGGAAAGCCTTCTCCAAAGTCGTCTAAGATCTAAATGTAAGAGCACGTACCCTGATGCGCAAGCGAGTAGAGGCTGCTTCACGCGTTGTATGTAAATCTCGGCGCGTTAGACGAGGCTGGCTTCTTGAACCTTGATTATTTGAGCTATAATTGTCAGCGCACCTTATTCTAGATAAATGGTGATGGCGATAAACGACTTCATGAAATTCGAACAGCCGCGCGTAGAGACGGCTAGGATGTAGCGGCGCGGAGGTAAAGAGACTTACTTTGTGTTACAGAGGTCGCAAAAGTTAAATTGCTATTTTCAAGTTTGAGAGAGTGCGATGTCTGCTGGCGATTGTTCTTATTGACGTGGTTGTGTGTTTGCAGTTGAGGAATGTATGAGGATAGAAGATGTGAATGGATGAGTACTACGGAGGTACTAGGCTCGTTCATCTGGCTGCACGTGATGAGTACCGACTACTACCTGTACTCAGAACTACTATACTTGGTAGTTTTGAGATATTTATGCACACTGGGTTGGTCTACATTGAAACCAAAAAGATGGAGTATTTCTAGATTCTAGCGAGAACAGAGCATCAAACATAGGTAAGGCAGGATTTTTACTCTCAAAAAGGCATTGTTAGTTTTGCCATTAATACCAAGGTCAAATATAATCCCAATGAGTTGTTTTCTTAGAGTTTCCAGAACATAGAAATTAGAAGATAATTCAGCTCAGCCGATATCATTGGAAGTGTTCAAAAATGCCGCCCCTCCGCGCTTTAGGGTTAATTGCTTCGCAAAACAAGACAAAACGACGTAAATACCTATGCATTTTTGAATAACTACCCCGAGAGATTGTATCTAAGGCAGGATATTGAGAGATCTGGGATCTCAGACTCGTTGAAATCCGTGGCCTTACCACTTTAATCTGCCCTAAAGATTACTCCATGCGCACACAAACACAAAAAGCTGGATAGCCACAAAGAAGTAACATGAAGTTAGTCGTTATAACACTCGAACGTCAGAAATAGGAGAATCTGCTGCACGTTCAATGAGGAGTGCTTCAAAAGCGAGCCTGAAGATTATTCGCAGAACTGTATTCAAGGTGTCGCAACTGGTTGTCTCAAGACAAGTTTTCATTGTCATATAAAGGTAATCGTTCCAATTTTCTCTACTCATGGCCTGCATCCATACCATCTGAAGCATTACGTTCGTTGCAATCGGAAGTCGTCATCAGTTCGAGGCTCGATATTTGCTAGTCTCAAGCATACTCTGTCCTGAAATTTAAGCGTTGCCGTCGGCCTTGGCCATGTATGCTGATTCCTTGTTAGTGACCAGTGTGAGAACAGCATCGCAATGTGACTTACCCAAGAGATCGAGAACACGGCGAGAGTAACCCCACTCGTTGTCGTACCATGAGACAAGTTTGACGAAGTTGTTGTTTAAGCTGATACCTGCCTTAGCATCGAAGATGCTGGAGTGGAGGTCGCCGTTCATGTCAGTGGAGACAACCTCATCCTCGGTGTATCCGAGAATGCCTGCGCTTTGATTAGCCTGACCACCCGAATCAAGATAATACTTCATCCAACATACCCTTCAGCTCTCCTTCTGATGCAGCTTTGATGGTAGCCTTGATCTCGTCGTAGCTAGCACCCTTTTCGATGCGTACGGTCAAATCAACGACGGAAACGTTGGCGGTTGGAACACGCATGGACATGCCGGTGAGCTTGCCGTTGAGATCTGGGATAACCTTGCCGACAGCCTTGGCGGCACCGGTGCTGCTAGGAATGATGTTCTGGGCAGCAGTGCGACCACCACGCCAATCCTTTGCGGACGGGCCGTCGACGGTCTTTTGCGTAGCGGTGTAGGAATGGATGGTGGTCATCAAACCCTCAATGATGGTGTACTTGTCGTGGATAACCTTGGCGAGAGGAGCCAAGCAGTCTTCCCAAAAAGTTAGTGGTCTCTTTGAATGTAAAAATGGCGGAGCGAACTTACTGGTCGTGCAGGATGCGTTGGAGACAACCTCGATCTTTGGGTCGTAGGACTTCTCGTTGACACCCATGACGAACATTGGTGCATCGGCGGAGGGAGCCGAGATAACGACCTTTTTCGCGCCACCCTGCAAATGTGCCTTGGCTTTCTCGGTAGTGGTGAAGACACCTAGACTTCTTGGTTAACGATGATCATATGGAGACCAGAATTCGTAGACTGACCAGTTGATTCGACCACGTAGTAGGCTCCGGTCTCAGACCATTTGATGTTGGCTGGGTCGCGTTCCTGATAGAAGCGGATGGTCTTGCCATTGACGGTCAAGTCGCTGCCAGTGACCTTGATCTCACCCTTGAACTGTCCGTGTGTGGAGTCATATTTCAACATGTAGGCCTGACTATGTGAGCATTGTCCGGAAATTCGAACCAATTGATCGCAGATCTGTCGCAGAAGTATAAACGTACAGCGTAGGTGGGGTCAATGAAGGGGTCGTTCACAGCAACGATGTTGATGTCCTCGTGCTCAATGCTGCGAGATGATTAGCAATGGTCTTTGAGGCTATTCGAGATCAAGGCGAAGGCTACTCACGCATTGCGGAAGACGATGCGTCCAATGCGACCGAAGCCGTTGATTCCAACCTGAGCAAAGGTGTCAATTTTTCACGGTCTTAAGTGCGGGGCAGCAGCATGAAATACTTTGATAGACATTGCTTTCTTCTCTGCTGACGTTGATGGTTAGATGGATGATGGACAGTAGCAAGCAGCAGTGGCACGTACCTGTGTTGTTTGGTTGTAATTGAGAGTGTAGTTGGTTCAATCGAGAAGTTGTTGAGGAAGAGCTCATGGCGGGCGTAGTGGGGTGCCTGGGTGTTAAGTAGTGGCGTTACGTAGGTCAGGTAAACTCTGATAGGATGTCCCTTTTTGCTTCTTCGATTTTCTGTGAGGTGATGCGATGATATGATGGTTCCCACGCTGCATACGATCTTCCCTTGGACTTGCCGGGAATCTCGAAATGCCTCAAACATATATCTACTAGACTGCTAGCCGTGGTTGAGGGACCGTCCATTGAAACCTCGGCCTCACGTTCCATAGTTCTACTCTGCGGCGGACAGACTCGGAGAAGATAGAACGGCCTGTGATCAATGCAACGAGGCTTTCCGCAGAGCAATCAATCTGCACCTGCTTCCTCATAATACTGACTACCATATTGTCCCATGGCGTCCCCTCTAGCAATCGCTGGATGCCGAGACTGCTGCATCATCAATCCGCGCCCTCCCTCCACACCAAAAGCACCTATCTGCGCTATTAGCCCCACGGCGCTTTTATGACTCTTCCTCCCAACAACGTTATCAATCTTGGCCATCATTGCTGACATGGCAAGGCGAAGTTTGGAACGTCTGCTCATGGTATCCGAACAGGGATCCCAAGGTGTGAAGCCCGTCCCCGTCTGACAAGACTTATCAGGCACAAGGCAGTAGTATAGTTAGATCGATGAGATCGGACTTGGCCAGGCGAGTGGCGACTATTTGCATCAAGGTCTCGCGGCTTTCAAATAACGAAAGTTCCCGAGCCTTTCTCGTACTATGTAGGCCAGTCTGTCTGGATTCTTGCAGTCCAGTCTGTCTGGATTCAGACCCTCCCGATAGTTCTACTGTGACAGTCTAGCTCGCTCAAATGTGAAGTTCTGGGGCAAATGGACATTTCAAGTTGCTCAATTGCTAAGGCGAAGCCAACCCGGTGTAATAACACGGACTCTACGTGGCCGAGTGTTCGTTGGTATATAAGCTGAGTATGAATATGTAATACTCGTCCCTGGATTGGCTTGCCATCATCCAAAAGAGATGCATACCTACAATACCGAGGAGCTCTCGGATAGCGTGCGCGAAGCTTAGTAAAGCTTCTGTTCACTCTCAACTAGGCAATTGGATTTTGACGAACTCTAACTTGAAATAAAAAGGCAATTGAGACGCGTGTGTTGTGCTGTGAACGCTCTTGACTACTGTTGATATCATATCGGCCTGTGGAAAAAGTTGTGCTGCTTCCGAGCCACGAGTTCTTGGCTCGAACCGCTTCTGCCGTCGAGCACTTTCAACACGACCACAACCACAATTCATTCTTCACCAGCCAGCAGCCACACCACCATCCTCCATACCCACCCAGGCTTTGCCGAGATCCTCTCCCTCACCATAACCATCTCCACTCCTCCACAGCTCCAGCATGATTCGCTCAAACATGCTGAGAGCCGTCCGGGGTGTTGTCCCTACGGCCAGACCACAGGTCTTTTCGCGAGCAGCAGCTCCAATTGCGTGTCAACAATCCCGCAGCGCGCATGCAATCTCGAACCCCGAACTGGCCAACATTGAGAAGCGATGGGAGGAGATGCCACCTCAGGAGCAGGCTGAATTGTGGATGAACTTGAGGGACAGAATGAAGGCCCCATGGACCGAATTGACCATCCAGGAGAAGAAAGCCGGTACGTACGCAACCAATTCTTATACCAAATGTGATCTGCATACATCTTGTCGCGACTCGCAGGAATGCGCTCAATGTTGCTCTCTCCGAAGGCATAGGCACGCTATCTGCAACAATTCTCACTTTCGACAAAAAAGACATGACTGACACCGCCTACAGCATACCACATCGCTTTTGGTCCTCATGGTCCCCGCGCTGAAGCTCCTCCAGGTGAGGGCTGGAAGATCTTCAAATATACTATGATCGGTGTTGGTTTCTCGGTAGCTCTATTCTACTTTACTCGCATGTTCGCCCGTGGTCCACCAAGGACAATGAGTGCGGAATGGCAAGAGGCTTCAAATGCCTACCTCAAGGTATGATTGGGCTTCATGATTTCTGACCGCAGGAATCGCGATCTAGGTGACATCAGGATGAGACTAACACCCAGTACAGAAAGAGAACATCGAACCCATCACCGGTATTTCTTCAGAAGGCTACAAAGGTCCAGGTATGGTTCAAAGCAAGAAGACTGGTCTGGTTCTAGAACCAGTAGAGGAAGACGAAGACGACGAATAGATACCATCATGTCTGCTATAATGGAGACACCCTCTTTTGTCAAATGCAAGCATCTAGGACGGGAAGAGTCTCAGGATGGAATGGCCGTGTTTTAAGCCGAAGGTCAAACCATACTGACCGTGGCTCAGATTTCGTTGTACCTCGAAAACTGCTCTTTTCTTGCCAGTCAACTGTATAAATTCTAGACACAAATGGGCATATTGAAGATTCAAGCTTTTACATCGTGCTGTGTCTTATGGGCTTTGAACCATCTTTTGCAACGAGAAAGAGACTGCTGGAATGGCGATCTGAGACCAGCTTTGATACGTATTTCAATTAGGCGAAATGTCTTGGAATAGAAGAAGTCAAAGAAACGGAGGACGAAGGCTACGATTCCTTAGTCCAAAGATGGTATGATCACGACACTTGATGCTACATAATGGTCCAACAACCTTAGTCCAAAGATGTCATGATCACGACACTTGATGCTACATAATGGTCCAACAACCTTACTCCAACATTCGCAAGCACTTTCAGGCTGAACATACCCACTTCCTGCTGCCGAATCTGGCAGAGCTCAAGAGGAAACTGTTGTCTCAACTTTACCTGGCACCTTGGAATATCAGCGCTTTGGAAAATTGTCCGTCAACTACTTCATTGGCCTTCAAGAGGCGAGGAAACTAGAAGCACAGACGATGAATTGGAGAGGAGATGGTCGGTCCCACCGTTCCGGAATCGACATTGCTCGTCTCGATGGATACGTTTTATACTGGGTTACTACGTCGATTGGTCTCTTGTGCCGCGTCGTGAAACGATTCTATTTGTGAGGAGACCTGACGAGACCCATTCATCTAAAATATTCGCCATGTCATGTCGGGAAAGGGATGAATATTTCACTGGATGGTTTGAGCTCATAGGGTCTTGAGACGGGATTTCGTGCCATTAGGGGGAAATCATCTTTGCAGAGTTAAATATCTTCCCACGATGGTTAAGAAGAAGAAGAAGAGAGCGGAGAAGAGTGTTTAAATAGTACCTCAGATAGATGGATCTGCTATCTCGATTGCTCCAGTACTCAAAGAATATATCCGTACACTCTCGGCGAGACTCAATTCCTGTTCCCTCAGACATGGGACAGAAGAGCGAGAGCGAGCTAGCCTGGGAAACCGGCTATATTGAATTTCGCTACTCCTTTTGAGATTATAATTCGGTACATTAAAAATGTCATAGGTTCCGAGATGGTGATAACGCAACGGAAGAAAAAGATGAGGGACGAAAGTCAAGTCAAAGACGAGAGAGAGACAATTCGGGACTTCCAAACTCCGTTTCTCTATGTTCCCTGGCCTACATCGTCAGACTTGGGGGCCTATCATTCCTGGCCCGTTTCCTTATCAAATGCTATAAGCCTGCGTCTATTCCTTCCTACACTTCTTCAAATCATCACCAAACCTAATGATCCACAGGTATAACTCCATAACTCCTAGCCTAGCAAAAATGCTTGAACGCCATGAGAAACGCCCAAATGTAGATGACTCGTCATCTCTATAACCGCTCAAAGTATCACTTGCATTGCTCTCCCTCAATCGTCGTCATCATCATACCCAGTATGTAGGACAACACCTGTCCGCTTCTCATCGCTCACTTGGTCATTTAACTTCCAGAATGCTGTGGGGCCAACAGGTCCATTGTCATCATAATCTTTGTCGAACCATGTTCCTATGGTGCCGCGAGCCGAGCGCAAGCCACCGACTTGTATAGATTCGCTTTTCCAGCGTTCTTCGCCGCCGAATAGGGAGGTAGTTGTCCATCGAACTTCACCTTCTGGGGTGAGACTTGCGGTGCCTTTGTGTCATGAAATCAGCATAAGGATCACATTGTGTTTGCAAAGGATGGAGATAGCTTACCATATAACCTCGAATTCGCATTAGGATCATGAGCTTGATGCATCGAGCGTGCTGTGCCTGTGAAATGAACAACTGGTAGGCCCTTTCCATCCATCGGTCCTGGAGCCTCTATTCGCTCAACGCGCAGTTTCATTGTTATGAGGCGGATTGCTTCTTGCATTGTGATGGGCGGTCGGGGTCTGCCGTCGTTGGGGTCGAAGCCGCCGAAGTTGAAGGAATAGAGGTCATTATAGTCGAGGAAGCAAACGACCTGTTCATAATGACAGTCAGAGGTGGTTTCTAGGTGAAGCAGCAGGTAGACTTACGCGTCTCCACGTCCCAGTGACACCATATGGATCCATTGCTTCTAATGGCGGTTCAGGCTCCTGGATTATGCTAGTCCCATGCAAGAATATCAACTCTGCTTTCAAGTTTTTGTCCATGGTGTCCGCGAATCTAGGCATTGGCGTGTAGCTATTTGGCGTAACTCCCTCGAAGGGAGAATGCCAAATCATCAAACTCTTGCTCGCAGGAATTGGACATCGTTCGCCGAACATCTGTAGATTGTATCCCAGAACTATCATCAGCGATTCGACCTTCTCCCAGTCCGCGCGCAAACTACCATCATCCCTCCAGGGCCCCCAGTAATTGGCAGTGGTGTATCCACGTAAATCGTACACCTTTGCTCGTGCGTAGGGATGAGCAGCACGAGAGCGTGTACGGCCTATGGCTTCTTTTGAGGTTCCGAAATAGCTGTGTAGCTTTGCCGTGGCTTGTCGTTCTTCTCCCGTTGAGGCTGGCTGGTGGTCTTCTGAGCCAGCTTGTTCGTATAGACTTGAGCTGAAGAGGAAAACATTGTCGTTAAGGCTACCTTCAAAGAATCGATTGAGGAAAGGTATGTTGAGGGAGGATTCGCCATCAGGTGAGGCAGTTTGTAAGATTTGGATTGCGGTGTTGGATGTTTCCACTACGGTCGATTTCTGTGGAAGAGATACAGGGTCAGTATCGGTACCGTGGCGTTGAGCGGGTCGTTGCGCGAACCTTGATAGAAACCTCGTCGGATTCCAATATCTTTTGAAAGTTCACAAATCGCTTGAGATCTACCTCCCATTCTGGTTCTTGTTGGTGTTCTTTTTGAGGTGGATGGTCCTGTCCAGCGTCAGTGTCCGCAGTTCGCAGTCCACAGTCCACAAGGCTGATGAGTGCGATTCAGGTTTTCGTTAAACTTACGAAGTTCCGTATGTATAGATCCTTCCACAGCAATCGATTCCCTTTGACGTAGCTGTTCAAGCCCCGGCATGTTCTCGAAACTGAACCTAAATCTGCTGGCTTCAGGTTTGCGAGGATGTTGTGTAGGATCTCCGGGCAGAAGTCGAGGAGGACTGGCTTGGTGGACAGCATGATGACATGGACAGGATATGATTTTGTACAGCAAGGACCAAAACCTTATAGCTACAGTAGGTGGTTTCCTGTCGCGAAACTAGCTTGCAAAGCGACGACGACACTACGTCTTATCCCCTCACCTCGGTCGGCCAAATACTGCAGGAGTTAACTGTAGTGTTAAGACCGTGAAGCCGTGAAGCGATTGTCGGATCTACCTTCTTGGCCTTCACTGGTGCTTGTATACCTTGATCATATCTTCGGTTCGGAACGAGATGTCATGTTCCTGCCACAGGATCTTAGTTCTTCTTGCTTCTTAAATCGTGAATTCATCTAGGAGTACCTTAGATCGCAAGGCTTAACTTCGGTATCTTGATACGGAGTAGCCCTATCTAAAGGGAAGAGCCGGGCCAAACTCCATTTGTCCATGTAAACCCCCACTTGCACGGCTCGACCGGTGGACGTATTGTGCCTTGATCAGCAGCTATGAATACTCCGTACACTTAATGTCCGAAATTCCAGGGTAGAAAGTTCTAGATCTCTGATATCATTGTCCCCAGGACTGACAACTGGCCCAGACCCGGTACCTGATACAACGGCCAGAGATCCGCATATCCTTTATCCCACTGCAGGCGTCCACGGAGTACCCGGAAAGCTAAACACATATACTCCTAACGAATGCAAAGAATTCAACAAGTCGAAAAAAATATAATCGGGTTTGATCCTTTGGAACATTCCGGACAGATCCGATCCCATCGTTCCCTAACAGACAAGTGCGAGGTCACTACGCAGTAACAATCGCGGCATGGCACTTTTCGCTCCTAGACGTCTGAGGAGGCTGCTCCTTGCTGTCCGGCTTGCAAGAACAAATCAAGAGATGAGGAGGAGTCTATCTCTTTGGGATAGCGCGGCGAAGGCGGTTTTATCCAGTAGTTGACGAATAGGTGTTCAACTTTCAGTTCTACAATGATGGAATCCTTTGCCTGGGCAGCGCCGGATGAGGGAGCTCGGAGTAAATCCCGAACCAAGTTACTCATTTTTAGAAAGAATCGGTCTAGATCACGTCCAGAGAGTGCCTGCCTCTCTCGGCTGCACGGAAGTCTTGGTCTGCCAGAAAACTTCAGCGATTAATCTCAGCTTGAGGACTACGGGTGGGTTCAGACAGTTCGACAACCTCAGCTCTCTAAACAAGTGGATCGCTTCAACACGAAAACCTGGCTTCGTTGGCATGATGTGCCAGCATATCCGCTGATCCGCTAGGTACTCAGAGACTCGTAGGCCACCTCAGCCTTGCTCTAAAAACAATTGTAGTCTTGACGGGTATTGCCGTCCCTCTGGAAACCCTCTCCGTCAGTTCAATGCAAGACATCCCTGAAGCCTAGCTCAGTGATGGTTACCAAAGTAACTCTTTCGCTCGCTGTGTTTAGACTTTCGGCAGCCGAATTATGAAACTGAACGCAATGGAAACGCCGGGAGGACGCGAGGTACGCGGGACGATGCGTAGGCAGTTTCGCAATTACCAGATGAGAATTGTAGCTTGTAGCTCAAGGAGAGATCAATAGACGATTACCGTCATCAATCAATGTTGTTGATAAGCTGTGCAAACATACACTTCCTGTGGTGACGCAAGCGGCTTGCTGGATTATTGCGGTTTTCGATCGCTGAATTCCTGACGAATCTTTTTAAAATCTCGATATTTATCAAATCTGAGCCCTTTGGCAGTAGAACTGTCATGAGGCCTCCGACTTGGCAGAGAGGCTCTTCATACGAAAGGGCGATGGATAGATTATGACCACGCTTCTCAATGATTTTGATCAATTATCGTAATTCCTTTCTCCCTTCCTCATTCTGACTCGATTCATCTTGCCTCCAACATCTGGGTGCAAACGACCCTCGGTATTCTGCTCACATTCACAGCGTCATAATGGGGCATCTGACAGCCCCTGTAGTTCTATTCCACAAGCATGTTCGGCATCCAAGACGTCTTCCTTGCGCCCTGCTCGTACACAGGAAATTTGAACTATAAAAGCTCACTCGTGGAATGGAGGCACGATAAAGCTCCGAATAGCCTATCTCGCTCTTCATGATTCGACAAACTCGCTCTTCAAGCTTTGTCATCGTCGTCACGAAAGAGGGATAGGGTAGTGTTGAAATTAAAAACCAATACTCCGAACTGAAAGTTCCCCTCTGTAGACCAGCCCCACCGTCGCACAAAGCAATCCGATGTCCTGCCGTGAAAAGATTAGCGAGAGTGCCTTCCCAGACATTTTGTTCTAGGTTCTCCTTCTTCATCGATACAAACGAGGGAAGTCGGAGAGTGACACGGGCGCAATGATCGACTGGGAACACCCAGCTTGATGGCGAGTTTAAAATACTCACACAGTACTATGTACGGTGCCGTGGACCCTGTGGACATGAGCCAATAAGAGAATCCTGGTGTTTATTGTATGTACCTGCCAGGATTCGTCTCCGCAAGACCTGATATTGCCATGATATAGGCAGCCAATAGCAGCGTCGCGATGGAAATGGTGTCTACCGTGTACATACTATGCAGTAAAAAGCGACCACTTTCCACAGTCGGATGCCTTTGACTGCTTCGTCGGAAAGGTGGGCGCAGTGGAGCAGATTGAAATTTGCAAAGTGTGCGATACTCGTACAGCAGTTAGGTAGGGTTTGGTAGTCATTTCCTACCACATAGAACTACTGTGCTGTGGCGTTACTCGTACGATACTCAGGCACAAGACACACGACATGGCGAACCATCTGAATCAGGGAGCAACAGGCCCTGCATCTGTATTCTTCACAGTAGAACTAAACCAGAGAGAGATGCTTGTTAGACTATGCCCGGAGAACAAAGGGACGCGTCAATGGCTGCATCCCAAAGATTGGTCGCAAACAGAACATGCAGATTACTATTGCAAACAAACATGCAAGCTCCGTTTCATGGCCAAGTGCTCATTTCCCTGCACACGAGGAAGAGGAAGCGTGCTCAAGCTCGGAAATGGGCTGCACGAGTCGGAGGGCCGCCTGCTGCACGAGTCGGACCTCACAACACGTCAGCATCAACCTCTTCCGCCCAGACCTGAATCTACACAGCCCGGACCTGACTCTACACAGCCCGGACCTGACTCTACACGGCCCGGACCTGACTCTACACAGCCCAGACCTGATTCTACACAGCACAACTACATAGTAGTCCTACCGAGCACTCTGCCGCGCGATTCTCGACGGAAGAGCCCGCGACTTTAAACACCAGGCAAATAGAGTTTTATACTCCGTACCCGTACCTCTCTCCACCATGCCCGGCCCCGGTCACTGATATGGGCCAGGGTTCCGTCGTATACCATGTATTCATGTACTAACAGTATGGCCCCAGGCGTACACTTTTGGACGCCCTCTGCAAGGCCCGTACTGTACTAATAACTGACCTTTCTCCTTCAATCCCCGGCGAACTTTGGGCTCTGTCCGGCAGCATTCCCTTCATGCATTCTATAACTCATGCCATCGTCCCCGCTGTCTCCCTCGGATAGCCCTGTACGGACTTGTATCTGTTGTGTTACTCCTCCCTTACATAGCACACGCTTCACCTTCACCTTCACCAACCCTCGCCTCTGCCACCTAACCTACATTCCCGTCGGACAAACTGACGGAATTGCAAATGTACTGCGGAATTCCTCTCTGCGTGCAACCTACTCGTACCTCTGAAACCCGCCAATTCCTGGCTTCAAGACCTAGCGACTCAGTAGTCTCAGTTCCAGCTCTACCATAAATACATTCCGCCGATCATTGGATCCGAGCTCAAGACATTCACCATACGACGTTTGCCAGTGTTTTGTTTTCCTCCATAGTAATTAATACTCTGGTCCAACCACCACTCCAGTTTCTCCAACGCTGGATCGCTCACCCACTTTCCTCTGCTGTCAGCTACCACTCCATTGACGGCTCTCTGCCGTTGTCCGCTCACTTGGCCTGCCACAGCATTTTTTGACCGACAGGCTTCCAATCGATTCCGCCGCTGGTTGGCCATAATCTTCTGCAAGGAGCCCAGGAATATCAAAATCCACTCATTGTTGACCTCTCATATACTTATTCTGTATGTTGAAACCGTCGCACCTGGCTACTCCCGCCACCACCAAATCGACTTCTTTGTCTCTCAATACAACCGTCTGGAACTCGTCGTCGACCCTTTGGTCCTCCGTCGTCACAATGGCCCCAATCGGCCTTCAAACTTCCTCTTCGCGGCCGATCACCTGTGCAGCCAGTTTCGTCACCTTCGCCTTGCTTTCAATCTCGACAATACTACTCATCATTGACGCCGCCACTGCGAAAGTCGAACTGCCCTTTTGGAAAGGGATTGCTGTTGCTGCCATCATCTTGGACATATTCGCTCTCGTCGCCAACATAGCTCTCACTGTCCTGGCCGCCTTCGTGCTAAAACAATGGACACACCGCTGGCTTCTTCCCTGGCTCGCCGCTATCCTTGTGGTCATGGCATCCTCGCTAGCAATTGTCTCTCTGGTCCTGAAGAAAACTGTCGTGGTCCCGGAGGATTTCAAATCGACCATCAGTGTCGACGTGCAGCTCGCGCTCTGGTCTCTCTCAACTCTCGCGCAGTTGGTATTTTACATCGTAATCGGTCTCCATTGGAATGTAGCAGAGCGCCGCGTATCCTTCATCGCTGAGAAGCCAATAACGACGAAGAAGACCCCGCCAATCCCTGAACCACCGCCGACGCCGTTGAGAATGATTGCTCCACCATATGCGCTGCCGGAAACTGGAAAGCCCGCACCTGATTTCGACACGTCTGAAGAAGCCAAAAGGCGTCGCTCGAAGGACAGCCGAGGATCTTGGAGAGACTCTATCCACCAAGCCCTCCATACACGACCATCCCAGAAACGACTTTTGCCAACATCGCGCCGCTCATCTCTCTCTCGGGATTCGAGTGTACTTTCTTACGACACTCATTCTGTTGTCAACAGTCTTGAGCATGACAGTTTTGACAATTGGGACACAACGAACATCGACACTTCATTAAGAGACGCGCTAGCACCAATCATACCAACAAGAGGGAGGACTCTCGAAACTATTCCAGGATCCAGACCTTCAAGTCCAGGAAAACCCCTGGACGGTCCATTCAAAGACGCGCAGGATACGTCAGATTCACTGGCCTCGTCTATGATAGAGAGGCCGACGACAGCGGTCTCGCACCGTCCCGAGCGTCCCGCAACAGCGCAGTCTAATTACTCAAGACGAACCTTCATTCCACCAGCTTCTCCAAGAGGTGGAAGTCCGGATATTTGTGAATCACACATTCACCCTTTATTCCGATCCGACAGTCCGACCCCACCTCCAGCGGCAACACCAGGCACGATAGTCATAGCCCACACAAACGGCGGCCAAGTGATGCCACAACCACCGCTCCGCTCCGCCAGTCGCGTCAGCGGCCGAATAAGTCGCCAAGGCAGCAGAAATCCAAGCCCTGCTACTACATACCGTGCAGCAAGGGACAGCCGCAATGCCAGTCCTGCGACCACATACCGAGCTCCTAGAGATTCCCGCAACGTCAGTCCTGCAGACACCTTCCGCGCCCCTCGCAACCGCAGCATCGAACCTCGACCTTCCTACTCCTCAATAGCGGAACACCACTCCACCTTCAATTTCCATCCAAACTCCGACATCGACACAACAGCAGAATCGCAATCGCACTCGCAATCTCAATCTCAATCTCAATCGCGCAGTCGGTCACGCAGTGGTACTTTGACCTCTCTATGTGAGGATAGGAGTGAGACGATGACGAGTGTGTCTACGTATAATGCTTCTTCCTTCGTCGCGAGTTTGAACGAGAGTGCATTCAATACGCCGACGGAAAGGAGCAGGGACTCAAGTCCGAACCGACCAATGACGCCGCCTATTCCCGAATTCATCCTCAGTGCAAACACGGAGAGGTTGAGTTCCAAGAGTGTGGAAACGTTGAAATCATTGAGAGGGGGGTGGGTAGTCCCGCCTGAAGTGGAGGAAGGGAAGGAAGGAGCGGGACGATGAATGCACGGATACATAGCTCGACCCATTCTACACACCCCACAGCGTGGTTGAAAGTGTGGACGCGCGCGGGCAAGCGAGCAGGGCAGGACAGACACGATGATGAAAAAAGGATACCCACATTTTTCGAACCTAAAAAATCTCTAATTCCATGACGAATTCCCTTTTTACGATGTCTCGCTTCGGGCGTTCGCCTATTCCTTCCATTGACATACCACATTTCCGTCCTGAGGCGTCATATCCAAATTCCATTCTTGGTGGATTTGTAGAGCTGGGTTTTTTCATTTTCAGTGGAGATGAGGCGGCTTGGTTTACGACGTATGATGGAATGTACCTCCTATGAATACGATACGATCCTATTTCAAATCTAAACTTCGATCCTCGACATTACCTCCAAAAACTGAAAATTTTTACTTGTACATACACACATAGTACAAACCCACTTCTCCAACCCTCTATTCATCACGACCTTGTAAGATGCATATCATAAGTAAGCAAGTAAATCCTCCCGTACATCCCCGCATCCAAAACAACACCGATGAAATCCCATATCTCCCAATGTCCGAGACCGGTTTTCCCTTTGAAATTTCAATCTCTCCACCTTTCTCCCTCCGACTCTAAACTCGCAACTTTCCATCACCCATCACCCAGAAAACAGGAACTAGCAAAATCATTATCCTTTATCTAAACACAGAACCGCAATTATCATAACCATGGTATCCGTGAAGTGGTATACCGCCATCGCGATCACAATCGGTACTTACATACTTACATACTTACATACGTACAAGCCATATCCTCGCCCACCCCTGCCTAGCGAAGAAAGGTCGTATCAAACACCCAAAGACGGGACGGGACCTCGAGAACCCGGCGAAGAGGATCTGCAGTTCGCATTCGGTCGTGCCGATTCCCCGCCATGGATTGTGGAATCGGGAAGGAACGGAGAAGCGAAACATGAAGTTTGGGAGAGGGGGATGTGAGGGAGGGAATGGATGGATGCAAATACTATAACTGCTGACTACGGTAGTACTGTGTAGGTGTATACTGTGTAGTAGGACGCGGAATACAGGGTACAGAAAACATTAGTATCGCATTTGTAAAGGCTAAATGATTGTTGACGTGACGCGTAATCCTCAACGCAACGCAACACACCGTAGTTGGACCTCGAGGCGATAGATGAAGCTCGTGGACCGTAAGAAAAGCTAAGCTCGCGCGAAAACGGTACGGAACGAGAATGCAAAAACACGAAGCAAGGCCCGTTTGCAATACCACAGTACTTCCTTGCTTGGTTGCATAACCGTACCCATACCCATACATAGCACACGCGACGCACATCCGCCCAACTTACTCAAAACACAATATGTGATTCCGCTGAAGCCAGTGAAAATCAAACAGCAAAGAACGACCCCGATAGAGATAAGGAAAAGCGAAACAAACGAACATCTGAAACATATAGCATACAAGAACAGAAAACAATCATGGCTGCCTTGGCTTTGGCCATCCATCTTCCCGACCACCACGTTCAGACCCATCCTTCACCGGAGGAGGCGGCACTCCCCCATTCCGAGGCGAAGAAGGCCTCTGTCCAGACCCAGATACAGCCGAGAAGGGTCCACCCACTGAAGATGGCTGCTGCTGCTGGGAGGGTGGATAGTCCCTACCAAAGCGCGGCGAAAACACCGAACCTGGTGGTGGTGGTGGGCCTGCGGATGGAAGTGGTGGACCCGCAAAGAAGCCCATAGGAGCGGGAGGAAGTTGATAAGGTGGCGCTCCTCCCACATAATTCTGTTGCTGATGTTGTGTCTGCTGTTGGGATTGAGGTTGAGAAGGCAAATATGGATTTGGTGCACGATGATCATACGGCGGTGCTGCTGTGGATTGTGGTTGTTGGTATTGGTATTGCGAGCTGGGTAGCGGAGGGGCTTGATAAGGCCCGGAATATGGTCCTTGAGGTTGTGGTTGGAGAGGGTGATAGGGTGGGCCTGTTGTGTATGGGGACTGGTGTTGGTAAGCTGGTCCGGAGGTCGATGCGGAGACAGGTGGGTAAGGCATAGGAGGCGTTCTCCTGTGGCCCGATGGGGGAGGAGTATAATTCTGGGACGTAGAGTGCGGATTCCGATGCTGTCCTCCATGCCAATTTCCTGGTGGAGGTTGTTCTCGCTTCCGCGATCCATCCACAGCACTCTGGCTGCCTGAGCTTGGAGAATCAGTTCGTTGTGTGGGTGCTAGATCGGTAATGAGACTCATGTAGCCTCGACGCCCTGCATCGTTGACTCTAGGACTCTGACTTCCCTTCAAGAACGAAGCAGGGCTCGATACCTTTGCAGGAATTGACATGTTGCGTCGATGGGCTGGGACACTGGCTAGATTCGGGTCACTGCATTGATTCGTAGATGGACGTACGGACTCCGATAGGCGTCTGTCGTGAGAGGCTCTGGTTGGATAGCCATGACGTCCCGCAGTGCCAGTGTCATTGCGTGAGCCTTGACGATTCTGCTCGTAGAGATTATCCCATCTCGATGCAGGAGCTGTGGGCGCAGGAGAACGCGGTGCGTCCGTAAAGGCGAAAGGCTGTTTCGTTTCGGGACGATTCGGCCCTGCAGCGGGTGGCTGAGCTGATCGCGCATCTAATTGAGGATCGTTGTGCTTGGGTGATATGTGCATATTTGCTCCAGTTATGGGAGCACTGCCATTCTGCAACGTCTTTGACGCCTCTGGAGCCCAAGAAGGCACCTCTGATGATATCGTATCCTGAGTACGAAATGCCGCCGGTTTCTGCTCATGAACTTGTTCCATTGGCTGTGAACCGGATATTTCCAGACCAGGTATCTGGAATTCTGGTTGCGCAGCTACTGCAGTCTTTTGAGGCTTAGGAGAGGAAATCAAAGACTGCTGCGATTGTTTCCTTTCGTGCTTCTTCTTCGCTGGCGAGGCAGTTGTATGCGAGGCGGCATTAGCTGCTCATATTAGTTGAAGCATGCCGACTTGTTCAGTGAGAAACTTACTTTCAAACTTGACTGTTTTCTCAGGTGAGAAGGGGTAAAGGTCAAGGTTTTGCTCTAAAGCCGAGAAAATATCTTCGCCGCTTTCCCGTCGTTTTCGCCGTGGTGTTGTGAGGTCTATCACGTCTTCATCCCCTCCCCTTAGCGCTGTCACTGTATGCTCAACTGGCTCAGCCTCCTGCTTTACCACAACCGGAGGAGGAGTCTGCATCTTTGACAATTCTCTTGTAGGAAGTACAAGAGGGGCTTGCGAAGTCAACAAATCTGCAAGAACCTGAAGTCCAGTGGCTTCCCCGTTGGGAATAACAGGGTGAATCTGCTCTTCTGGTTGTTCACCATCTTCCACAGCCTGCGTAGCACGTACTAGAGCTTTCATGTTGAGTACGCTTGTCGCATATGCTCTTCTACCAGTAGAGGCAAGTCCAAATCCGGAAGGATATTCGTTGTCGTCAGGTGCATCCAGTTCCTCCGCAGTCTCATCGTGATCTTCGTCAACGATGAAGTCTCTCTGCAGATTCTGCATCGCAATTTGCTTTTGACGTTCGTTTGCTAATTTCTCCGTCACCAAGAAAAATCGACTTCGCGAATCGAATTTGTGAGCCAACCTGCCAGTAGGATTTGTAGTGGATATTCTTCCGTGCTGAGGTCCGACAACGCCATCCTCATCTTCAGTGGCGTCATCATCGATTTCGCGCGCAAACTCGCGGTGCAATTCAAGAAGGCAATTTTCAGCCTTGGTGTGATAGTCATCTTTGAGAACCTCGACGCGATCGTGGAACCGGCGTTGTAGCTCATCTTTTTGAATTTCGAGCCATTCTTCTCTGAAATCCGTCTTTATACGTCGTTCGCTTTCAAGAACTGCAAGTCGACTTTGCAATCGCGCATCCAATTCTGCCATAACGGCTGTGTATTCCTCGCCTTGCTGGTGAGCTTCCTCGTCATCCTCAAGGGCATCGATACCACGCTGACTCAGTTCGGCGAGTAGCGGCTTCAACGCCTTTGCGACAGAACGATATGCTAATCGTAACTGCAATTGTCGGCGCAAGTCTGCTTCGATGTTCGGATCTGCGTGAGGCGCTCGACGCCTTCCAGGCATTCGCTTAGCAACGCGGTCTGGGGCCCTCGAAGTCGCCCTTGATGGAGCATTTGAACCTTCATGGTCGGTTCCGTTTTCATTGTCCCACGGTACTGTTAATACTTGCAGCCGAGAAACTGAGGCAGTCACTGTTTTGGGTTTTGGTTTGCGGCCACGACGTTTCGGTAAAGGCGATAATTTTTCACCTGCTTCGCTCGCAAAGCCATCTTGATCTCCATCTCCAATGCCGTTCATAGCTGACTGGCTAACGTGGTCATCAATATTCTCAGGCTCTTCGATGGTCGGCAGCTCGGGCGCTAAGGAATCGCGAGATGACTTTTCAGGGCTTCCAATTGGCTCCTGCGACAGTGTCTTTTGTCGTCGTGTCACTGGACGATTTTCCGTCGCTGTACTCGTCCGACGAGCCCTTTTTGCAGGACGGCTTGAATCAATATCGTCACCGCCAACAGCATGGGTTGAATCGGCGAAAGAGCTGCGGCGACTATCTGCGCTTGTGCTCGATCCTTCTGATGAATTTGTGGCAGCTTTCGAGGCTGCGCGGCGAGTTATCATATTTCTAGAAGAAATCTGGCCCTTTCTCGTGCTGAGGGGGAGAGATTTTGCGCGTCCTCGTCTTCGTTTCATGATGGCTGAAGTGCTTACGAATGAGCAAAATTGCGCTTTTGCGGGTATGAGTTGAGACTCACCGAATGTTAAAATATTATCTTTGTTCTCCGAGATGTTGTATTCGATTGATCTTAGATGAAAAGATTCATTCTCAGCCGGCTTGCGGTTATGTGGAACGCTGAAGAGTTGGTGTTGTTAGGCACGGCGGCAGGAAAACAGAAGTGTAGACGAGGTGAAAATGAATGGAAGCCATCAGATCAAACAAGATGCGGATGTGAACCATCATTTAAGGTATTGTGAGGAGGAAAGAATGATCCTACAGGTTGGAAATGGACGGAGTCTTCTTGAGACTGATGGGGTCCCGTTGAAACACAGGACGTGAAGTATATGTGTGTAGAGTACAGCTGTACAAAGGATGGCATTAGCACTTCGATAATTTATCAATCGTATGGAGAATGGATATGAAGACCTACCGGATAAAAGAAGATGGTTTAATGCTCCTGATTTGCTTCTCATACCACAGCGTTGGCCGGAGAGCGAAGGCGAAGGGAACAACGGTTTGCGCCGCGAATCAAGCAGCACCAATCGTGATGATGTCGCGGTTGCAACTCGGAATCCCCGGTAAGATATATTGTAGGGCGAGGAAGGTATCGAGAAGTATCTCTGAGCTCGGCGCAACCAGTTCAAAGACTGTGGATAGAGATTTGTTTGCAGCTTCGAGTGAGGACTGCAATGCTACACTAGCGTCCACGCTAACCCCTTTCATACGCTGGGCCAATTTATACGAGTATGACTTCAATTGATTGATCGGGAGTGGGATTGGAGTGGGAGGGGGAGTGGGAGTGGGAGTGCGAGTGGGAGTGGGAGTGCGAGTGCGATTGGAATAG
The DNA here is from genome assembly GCA_000738655.1 of Venturia pyrina ICMP 11032. Classification (NCBI taxonomy): domain Eukaryota; kingdom Fungi; phylum Ascomycota; class Dothideomycetes; order Venturiales; family Venturiaceae; genus Venturia; species Venturia pyrina. Next base: position 41,693 of record JEMP01000064.1, on the reverse strand, counting down.
AACTACACGATGCTTCTTGGAGACATCCGGTCTCTAGGTACTCTTTCTTCGGTATCTAAGGTTCACTCCATCCCCACGTCCACTACTCCAGATACGTATACGGGTAGCTGCTTCTGAAATTGCCTCTCCTGATCCCGACGCCGTCTTGGGAAGGATCAACCCTCCTGCACCCTTGCATCCTCACGGATCCTCGCAGAGCCTCGAATGGCGATGGAATCAACATGAGGTGTCCTGTCCTTTGTGAGCTGATAACCCAATCATGGCACTTTTCCATCATGGCACACGAGGCCCAAAGGATCCTCGGTCTGCCTCACAAGTCAGAGTCAACCAAACAAAGTGGTTGGTTCTGGCGCCATTGAAACGTGTTCAGTAGGTATGGTGGCAATTTTATTTCTGGGAATTGGACATTTCTACATCACAACGGAATCTTCCCCGGTCCTGATAATCACGGCTTGGACGAATGCGAAGCGATATCACAACAGCCTGATCAATTCAATGCCCTAGAGAGAAAGCTTGACTGGTAGCTCCACTTGCAAAGAGCAGAAATTCGAAACAAATTATACTTCAACCAAGTTTCAACCAACGAACGCCGGCTTTTACTATTACACACACATGCATTCGGCTTTTGGGTCTCTATAAAGACCCAAATCACATAGGTAGCCGTTCTCCACCAACCAGCCCTGTATCATCCGAACGTTCGAGAAAGAGCGTGTCTCTCATTAGACATGAGAAGTGGACACAATCAAATCCAAGCTTCCTGGCTCACGAGCATATTCCAGCGTCATAAACCAGTCAGACTGTTGGAAATGAGTGCCGAGATCAATTATCTTCCATCATTATGCATACCGGCCAGCATACTTCTCATGCGTTATTCCATGTACCTGACCATGTACTAAATTGATGTTGAACCTGCATGTAGAAACAGTGCAATGGCCGCCCCCAACTATGATAAAACAAAAGACAGAGCAAAGAGTCCAGCGCCAGTTGTGCGAAGGATATCGCCCAACGCTGATCCGAAAAATCCAGACTCCGAAAAATAGCTAAAGGGGGGAACCAAGCTGGATCGAGGATGATCGAGGTTCACCGCAGGGTGGGAGGCGCGCTAACGACCAATGAGAGCAGCCTTCATCTCTTGAACGCGAGCATTCAACGCAGCCACATTTCTGAGGATGGGATCAACGTGATTGCGTTCCGCAATAGTCATGTAAGCCTGCTGCAAACGGGTTTGCATGACCTCCAGGACCTTGGGGAAGACGTCTGTGATCTCAGGGGTCTGTGTGATGGTCAGTACTTTGTTGGTCTTGCATTGAGAGGGACTTAGACTTACAGCAGGGTTGATAATGTGAAGACCAACTTCAAGCCACGCAAGACGCTGGAGGATGTTCGTGTCCAAAGAATCGGTGACTGCAGCCGAAACCGAAAGAATGATCAATGCCGACATTTCCTCCAAGTAGGACGGATTGATATGCATGAAGATCTCGTCAAACAATTCAATCTTACGGGGTGAATGCATCCATTTGATTGTAGCATTCATGAGATCATGTTTAGCGAGAGCGCTGATCTCATCACGCTCGAGCTCCTCTGGAGTTTTCCGACGTTGGTGGGAAGCTGGTGTCTGCGGAACTGAACCAGTGGAGCCGGACTCTGCTCGAGATCGCAGTTGACTAATGATAGACGTGGTCTGCTGTTGGAATTTGACTTGTTCCTCAGCCATAAGCTGGATCGTCTGCTGAAGGCCGCCAATAACTTTCATCAACTCCGAGATTTTGGAGTTGTCCTCCTCGCGATGAAGGGCGGCTTGCTGGACCTGTTGGTTAAAATGACTTTGAACTCCGGAGGACATTGTATTCGCGGCATCCATTGCTATCTTCGCCATGCTTGGGCCAATTGTATCCCGCATGGCGACTGAAAAATGTTTCTCGACCTGAAGAGTTACGTTCCTGGTCACAGTATCGGCAACACTTCGCAGGACATTCTGGTCCTGAAGAACCTTGCTGACCGCGCCCGGCAAGGCCTTTTCAAGTTCGCGTGGAATGCTGGCTTTGAGAGTCTGGTTGATGGCGGTCGAGAGGTTACGGTCGACAGAGTTGGCAATGACTTCCTTCATTGGGCTGAGCGTGATTTTGTTCAACCCATCGGCTACAACCTTGCTCAAAGAGTCCTCCACATTGTCGTGCAAAGTTCTCGATACAACCTTGAGCACGCCTTCCTGTCGATCGGCTGCTACAGCCTCTTGTCGGATCCTGTCTTCAGAAAGATTCTGAGCGAGGCTCTCGAACTCGCCCCTGATAATGGCCTCAATTCCGGACATGTCGAGGGTAGATCCAGTGGACGTATTGGTGGCGGCTTGCACTGTCGAAGTAGTTGCCCAAGTAGGAGCAACTCCCGACTCGGAAGTCTTTGCAACCGAGAGTGCCTTTGGAGCAGGGGGAGGGACAGCTGCAGACTCGGCTTGAGAAGCACGGCTCAGAACCTCGATTGGCTGAATGAATGGTGATGGAGCTGTCGATGCCGCTTGCGACGCACTCTCAGACAGCTTCTTTTCCTTCTTCTTTTTCTTAGTCTCGCAGTTGGTTGCCTGCTCAGCCTTTGGTGCTTCTGCAGGCTGGGTTTTATATGGTCGGACAGGAGTACTGTCAACCTTCTTCACGCTCTCCTTTGCACTGGTTCTGGAAGGTGTGGCCGCCGATGAGACTGGAGGAGTCTCCGAGACCACAGAAGCGGCTTCGCCGGGAACTGGTGCTGGAAGCTCTTTGATCTGGCTAACAGAAATAGCACCGACATCCTGCGCCTTGACTTGATTGATATACTTGCCAGATTCAGACCAGCCGAGCAATGGTCGGGTGACCCGCATCTCAGAGATACCCTTTGAGTGCATGATGTATAGGACGAATAGCGGGGCGTCCTCCCCAAACTGGTCCCCAGGATCGGCAAGCATGTCCAAACTTCGAAGAGAAGTCGTGGAGCGGAGACTGAATTCGCGAATCCCACTGCAAATGATGGTGGACTGTGGATTTGGTAGACTGGCGTCTTTGGTGGCCAGCATGTTAATAAACTTAGCCTGTGCCATTGGAGGCAGGTTGTACTGCGGTGCAGATATATTCATGAAGTAGATGGAGTTCCTAGTTGGGTGCCCCACAACCAGAATTCCACTCTTGGCATGATATGCAAGGCTGCAAATGCCGTCCGACTCCTGGTCATGCGGAAAATTGATCTCCTGTACTGGCTTGCCAATAACAAGATCCCAGATCTGCAAAGTATGATTTTGCTTCATGCCGACAATGACATAACGAAGAGCAATTCCCTTGGTCATGGGCTTCTCTTTGTCAAGAAGCATGACAGAGGTTGGCCAGGACTTTTCAGTAGGCTGACACGTGGTCAAAGTCATCAGCGGCGTCTTGACCTCTTCCGTCCTTCGCGTGGTGAGATCGCGAATATCCCAGAACTTCAGTCGTCCAACCTTGTCCAACGATAAGATGACAGTGTCATCAGCGCTGAAAATGAAGTCCTTACCAGCTTTTCCAGTGGAGATTTTCAAAGGGTTTTCGTTTAGATACTTCTCGCTATCGCAGCGTCTAGTCTCCGGGTCGCAATATGCAGACGTGCGCGCAATGCTGGGCGAGATAAGATAAATAGACTTGCCTCTACCATAAGCGAAGAAGTCGGGATTACGAGAAGTAGGCTTGACCCTAGTTTTCAATTGACCACCGGAGGTATTTTCATCGTGAGTTGGAACGGGCGGAAAGAGGAAACCACGTTCCTGTTCAGTCTGGCCAAACATTTCGTCTTGGCCGAAGTTGGAGAGCGGTGCCCAAAAGATGGTACCATGAACGCCGGTCGCGAGAATGGTCTCTGTCTCCTTGACAGCTGCGACTTTCTTCGAAACGCTGAGCGCAACATTGAAAATTCGCTCCTTGACGGCAGAGAAAATCTGCTTGTGGGTGCCATCCTCTTGTCGAATAACGCGAAGTCCACCGTTCTTTAACGGATAGACCATGAATTGCTGAGAAGCAGTGATCAAGTTACGGTCAATCTGGTCGAAATCTTTCTTCATCTTGGCTATATCCGAGAGGGCATCGGCCGGGACAATCATTGGTGGCTCGTCCAGCTTCTTGATTTCGATTGACACAAATGGCTGCATCGGGAACTGGAAGACACGGACGTCCTTCTCCGCCGCTTCTTCCCAGTCATCGTCAGCGTCGGCTGCTGCTGCAATTGTCTCTTCAAAGGCTTTGGCCATTGGTGCAGGCATTCCAGCTTCCATCTGGCGACGTGTCGCTTCATCCTTGAGTTCTTCCTTGATCTCAGCAGCAGCTTCTTGCACGGATTGCTCGGCTTGGGACATCTTAGGCTCACTGTTACCGTTTGCCTGCGATGCAATTTGAGCTAATGCCTCTTCTACTTGTTTTCCTGTGACTTCACCAAGTCCACTGACGGCTTCTGAAACCGTCTCAGTATGTGCTGAAGGAGGGGAGGTGAGAGGGTCTGCGGAGACCTTGCGAGATTTAGCTGCTGGACCAGTGCCTGTGCTGTTGTCACGCGCATGCTTCAAAACTTCGTTCTGCGGCTTCTCGCTGCGAGGTTTGTTGTCGTTGTTTGGTGTGCGGTTGCGCGGGGAGGAGGCAGCAAGCTGCTCGAAGGGATTTACATAGGTAAATTTGGCTTTCGGAGCTGGTGCGGCAGGTGGTGCGTCGAAAGTAGTGATAGGTGCAGAGGCGTCGCCGAAGACATGCATGGGAGATTCTTGTCGACCACGACCTGGAGAAGCTATTGAAGCGTTCCGGAGGTCCTGAGCCAAGTCTTCGATTGTAGCGCCGGGTGTCTGCTCCACAGACTGAATTGGCTGATCTGCGTGTCTGAAGGAGAGGTTCTCATTCTTTGGTGCGCCCTGATTGAGGAGTTTGAGAAGGAAGTCTTGAGGGTTGGCGGAAGAATTCGAAGCTTCGCCGCGTGTCTCTGGGCGACTTGAGGCCGGGGCCAAAGCAGACGGCGATTGAGCAGCTCCCAAGCCGGAAGGCTTGCGCGTGAAGCCAGCAACAAGATCGGCGGCAGACATTGAACGGTTCGCAGCTCCAACAGTGGCGTCTAAGCTTGTTGGTGCGCTGTTTTGCGATTCGCGACGCTGGAGTGATGGAACAGAAGACGGCGCCGCTTGAGCACCCGGCCTGAATTTCAGCAGGCTGAGTAGATCAGTAGCACGCGTCTGATTTCCAGACTCTGGCTGCGGGGTGTTCATGGCGGAGGTGTTTGGACTCTGGAGTGACATTAGAGATTGCGCGCAAGCGTACGAGGACGCGGCGGGCTTAATTGAGGGACTGACCAAAACAGCAGCTGGGTGATGGGGCTGAGGGCCAGATGGCGCGGGTGAGAACAATGGAGAGGATATAGAAGGCTGTTGATAGGTGCTGGCAGATGGAGACTGCTGTGATGGTGAGCTATCAGATTTAGATTGATGCTGAAGGCGCGCGAAAAGTTCTTGAAGATCAGACATGATGGACTCCGGGTGTTACCCGCGGACAAATCAAGCCAATACGTCAAGGGATGGAGAGCGTGTGTTGATGGCAGTCGTGTTGGCCAGAAAAGAGAGAGTGAAAGGTGTTTGAAGTTGAACCAGAGCAGCGGAGGTTGATGTGCAGACCTCGTCACCTTGTTCAAGGCTGGGTCAGGCACGCTAAAAATTGGGGCCTTGTTTCGGAGGCGCCTGGAAACTCACCATCCTTCGACCCTCACCCGCACCCTCACCCTCACCCTCACTCTTAGGATCGGGCACTTTCCAAGGAAACGTCGCCTCGATCCATGAAGGAAGGACAACTGAATCCTTTCTTTGACTGTTACCCAGCACGTAGCCTTTTCCGCGAAAGGACATGTTGGTCGACATGTTTTGAGCGTCCAACCACAGTTGTGTGTAAACCGTAGCCGAATCTGGCTCAAAGAGCATTCTTCGTGGAAGTGAGCTTTCTTGCGCACAGAGAGAGACTCCAGCAATACAATTGAGCCAAGAACCGATTGCCGCTCAGTTGATTATTAGGCCTCATTTGCTCCTACCATAGGCATGACCTGATCGGAGCTTCACCACGAGAAGCGTCCAGCTCCTAGAAGAAAATGATGATATTAACTAATGGACAGTGCCCGATAAAACTCATCCTTCAATCCCTCGAAGTCATGTTGCAGTGGAATCCTCACATTTGACATCACAGCCTCCCCCATCCAGACCCTCACCCTCTCCAACCTTGAACCACCAAACAACACCCCACACAAGTCGACAGCGACTCCGATACTCCTCCACCTCTCAATGATAACATCTGGAAGCACAAAGTTCAATCCACAAGCTCTCCCAATCATCGTTCCGTCGATTCGGATTTCGAAGTAAGCTATTGGACCTGTGATTCTGGTCCAATAATCGGTTCGACTCGGTTCTTCGGAAAAACTTGAGAGGCTCCAACTAAGACGTCCGTGTTTCCATTTCTCTCTGCCGTGGACGGCGATTTGAACGTCGGTGATGTGGATGGATGAAGTACACGGGAAAGAGGTGGGAGAGCCGATGGAGAAGGACGTAAGCTGCAACATCTCTTGCTCAGAAGCCAGATTGCCGAAGAAAACGATTCCAAGCTCTGTGATGATGGCATCATAGCTTGGAGTGGAAGACAAGGTGTGACACAGAGTGCCGTTCTTGTAATCCGCTCCGGGCAATGGAAGGAGTTCTTCAGTTTCGCCCGACGATGCGTGGATTTTGAGCAGGAAGGATATTGATTCCGGAAGAGATGACTGAGGACGGTGATACCGGACGACCAGTCTCGTGTCTTCCTCGACTCGGACTCCAAGATTGTACAACTTCAGATATCGTTGCTCAGTCTGTTCGTTCGAAGAAGCAGCAGCGACGACACTCAGAATTCCAGGCTTCTTATCATTGATCGTCCACCAGATATCCTTCTTCTCCCCAATCTCACCTCGCACAGGCATGATGCCCTGCGCCACTAACTGTGAGGTGATCCTCTTCTCACCGTTCTCATCAGCAATAACCCCAAAAGCCCTCTCAAACACCGTCCAGAAGCCACTCTGGGACCCAACCACACTCTGCTCTGCCCATCTAGTAACACCATCCCCCAAATACTCCCTTGTCCGATGCACATCCCCACCCCAAAATCCAGGCTTACACTCACACTTGACACCCTCTTCTAATTCCACACCTCTCCACAAACTTTCCTGAACCTTCCTCCTATCCGCTATAGAGAAGAAGTGTTCCCAACACCACCCCGGCGCAAATAAACCCGCGCTCACGCCCATCTCCGTACATTTCTTCACAGCGAATCCCGTATTTGTACCGCCGCCATTGAAGAGGGGCCAGGTGAGGCGGGGGTGCAGGAAGGAATGGGGCCGGTTTTGGGCCCAGATATCTATTCCGAAAAATATGTTTTGAGGATCGAGATCATGCTGGCGTGCAAGAGAGAGGGACGAGGAGATCGAAGAAGGGTTCCAAGTATAATTTGTAAGAAAGGCCGATGAGGCGAGGACAAAAGGGAGGTTGAGAGGCGTGAGGGCGTTTTGGTGGGAGACTTTGTTGGTGATTGTTACGGCATCGTACCTACACGACGTATGATTAGTACAGAATCGATGAATGAAAGTATATAGATAGGAAAGAAGAAGTAGAAGCAATCTAACATACCAAACCACGACCCCATACCCTTTTAATTCCTCTAAAAACCCAACCATAAACCCAACTTCCCAATCCTCCTCCCCGAAAGTCCCCTCAATGTTAACAATCCACCCCTCAAACCCCACCCACCTCGCCATCCTCCCTAGAACCCCCGCAACAACAAAACCACCCGTCTCATCTCTCTCAAAAATCCTCCCCATCTCTCTCTGGCTAGTCTGCGGCTCAATAATGAACGTACCCAAACACTCAACTCCATTAACATGAGACCAATTAATCCACCCAGGCGGCGGACACGAAACAAGATAATGTGCAAAATAAACAAAACTCTCGCAATACTGCAGTTGCCCCGAGTCGAGTGCGAAAGGCAAATCCTCCGCCTCTATCTCTACGACTCGATCAGAAGATTCATACTCATGATAAGCCATCCCAAAATCATGAATCACCATCGTTTTTGCCCTGTTACTTTCCTCTCCACCCCCTCTCGAAACAGATCCAGGACGCCTGATTAACGGCAAGGAAGCCCGTTGCATCCCCTCCTCCTCATATTCATCCCAAGTCAAAATCTCATCCATGCTTTTCAAATAGGTAAACCCCTTCATCCTGGCCATGTTTCTTTCAATCTCCCTTTCCTCTCGTGTTTGCACTGTTTCCGAAGAAGAACTAGCGACGGCAAGATTCCTCAGAGGACGAAGGAGGGATTTGAGGAGTTCCGTCATTGTGAGAAGCTTCTCGGTGCTGAGTTGGATTGGGATGATCAATGGATTCGGTCAAATGAGTATCTCATGGTGGAAGGAATTTCACCAACATAAGAAGAAGATCAAGATTTGTTGTGCATTCAAACAAAGCGGTGTTGTTGGTATCTCCAGCTTGGTTCATGAAGCCGTTCGCTTCGAGTTGCCAAATCCACCACGCAGTCCTCATGAAACGGTCTGAACTACCTAGAACTAACAGATCAACGCCTGGTTCACTGAAGTTTATAGCAAATGTTCTCCAGTGTTACTCAGCAGAACGGAAATCCCTCGAAAGCCAGATAAGTATATTTCCTTCACAAATCGATCGTATGATAGCGCCTACGATACTGCTGAGTTCTACTATATAAAAACATACTTGAACCCCCGTAAATCCAAGGACTTTATTCAGGGTCTAAATTGACAAACAAAACCACTCCAGTCACGGCCTGGTTACCAGGCACGATGAAGAGAGCCAGTGAAGCCACAGCTTTGATCAGCGGCCAAGTTGCGTTGTTTGTCGGATAAATAAGTCGGCGTTTGTCCGATACGATATTGCGCTTGCGAGAATGATACTATGGATAGATACATCTTGGCGCAAATCTACCAGTATTCTAATTACTGTGGTTGCATGGCTATTACGGAGCATCCATTCTCGATTCTACCCGCCACTTTCCGCTTGTTTTATGGAGGTGGATGGCGAGTATTAATAGCCTCGTATACTGCGAATTCGCCTTCGCGATCGATATATATATACCCGATAGGTGAAAGTTGAGGAATTGCAGAGTAACTTTACAAGACCATCTCTCTACAAGACCATCTCTACAAGACCACCTCTACAAGACCAGCTCCACAAGACCACCTCTACAAGACCATCTCTACAACACCACCTCTACAAGCCCATTTCTACAAGATCAACTCTTCAAGACCAATTCCCGTCTTCATCTTATCCTTCAATATGAAGCTGCTCCTCATTCCTGTTGCTCTAGGAATCTTTACCCAGTTAGTTCTAGGTCTTATCATTCCCCCAAACAATATTAAGATGTTTATAGGTTGGCTTTAGCATGCAAATGCAAATACACTTTAAAACCGTGGGCAGATCCAAAAACAATAGGTCTCGCTACTACAGGTAGAGCGTGTCACGCTTGTGGTGGAAACTACGATGAAAATTCAGGNCCACTTTCCGCTTGTTTTATGGAGGTGGATGGCGAGTATTAATAGCCTCGTATACTGCGAATTCGCCTTCGCGATCGATATATATATACCCGATAGGTGAAAGTTGAGGAATTGCAGAGTAACTTTACAAGACCATCTCTCTACAAGACCATCTCTACAAGACCACCTCTACAAGACCAGCTCCACAAGACCACCTCTACAAGACCATCTCTACAACACCACCTCTACAAGCCCATTTCTACAAGATCAACTCTTCAAGACCAATTCCCGTCTTCATCTTATCCTTCAATATGAAGCTGCTCCTCATTCCTGTTGCTCTAGGAATCTTTACCCAGTTAGTTCTAGGTCTTATCATTCCCCCAAACAATATTAAGATGTTTATAGGTTGGCTTTAGCATGCAAATGCAAATACACTTTAAAACCGTGGGCAGATCCAAAAACAATAGGTCTCGCTACTACAGGTAGAGCGTGTCACGCTTGTGGTGGAAACTACGATGAAAATTCAGGCGAGGTTTGTAAAAAGAGAGCTACTATAATAGAGATTCCTAATACTAACCTAATAGTGTTCTGTTCCAAGCAAACATGACTGCTTCTTTAGACTGTGTACAGAACTCGTCCCTGGCAATCAAGGTACAACATGTCCACCGTGAAGCAGGAAGGAATAGGTCTGAAGCAGGGAGGAGCGATTTTACGCCGGGAGGAACGATTTTGAAACAGGTGTCGTAGAGAAGGCCAGTATTCCGTAGTCAATCAATACCCTCGTTTGATTCTCGATGATTTTTCGATGCAACTTAATTATCTTTTGATGCTATAATAGTCTTCCGTGTGGTTGGAATGATTTAGAAGATAGTCAAACAACGTTAAAAAATGAGCAAGTACTAACTCAGTTGGAAACGTAGGAATATGTCTAGGTAGCAAGTTTAAGTCAAATGTAATCGGCCGAAGCATCGCTTGATAGAGATTGTGAACGATGGATGAGGTGGATAAGAATTGGAGCAAGAACACCGCAAATCTCTTGCAATATGACCTAAACCAGGCAAAAGCATCATATACGTTGCCCCCCCCCCCCCAAAATTGTTTTTTTAACATATAAGTAAAGATGCGAATTATCAATGGAACCATGAACTGGAGGCTCTTGGTTGAAAAATGCATGTACGTCCATGCTTCATCCGACCCAAGGTCTTCAGCGCAGAGCTTTTGAGCAGCTGGGCAAAATGCGCAGGAACGTGAAGAACATGCCCTGACTTGGAACATCTTAACCAGTGACTGCCTAGAAGTACCGCCTGCCATCGCCTACTTGTTAGCACGACCACCCCATACTTCTGTGCCCAACCAGGTACCTTCTTTCGTCAGGTTCTCCCATTAAGATGGCTTCTCCGCAGGGCCAATCTTATTGTGCGTCTCATCAGGAAACCTAATACTCCTCCCCGCTGGCCCAGCGACCCTAGCGGTGGCTGTTGCCGCCCCATCTAATGGCGGCAAAGAGATAGACTCATCACTCGCCGTCGGCTCATTCGAGCTAACTCCAGCAACATTATTCACATCTTTCTTGCCCGCTGGGGAAGCGGTCCTTGATGTCCCTTGCTTGCTTATGTTGCGACTTGCTGTCCTTGATGCATCGGCGGATCTACCCCTAGTTACCAGACTACGACCAATCTTGTAGACTCCATTTGGGACGGGTATTCCATTCTGTCCCGCTTCGCTCGACGGGCGGAAGCGAAGGTGGCTGGCAGATGTGTGTACAGGGTTCTGGACGTGAAAGGTCGAATTGGAATTATTTTCGGTAGAGAGAGCTTGGGATAATGTTCGAGGGACATGGAAACCTAGTTTTCCGAGCGGTATCGACAGACCATGCACGACCTAAGATTGTTCAGTATCAGTCGCCAAGGAATCCATGCAAAGAACTTACGATGGAGCAGACGACCAGGAACCAGATGACAACATTCATGATCTCCCCTAGCTTGACAGCATCCTCGCGTTCGTGGCCATGATCCGTTACACTGCCTCGAAGATACTCTAAGCTAACGTAGAGATAGAAGATGGCAGAGACACCAATGGGACCGAAGAAGCCAACGAACCAGGCTTGTTTGAATTCCTCGATCTGATGGATTTGCATATGCATGGCCATGACGATAGGAATGCGTCGAAAAAGGAGGACAGTGATTCCAAGCAGGATCAGACGCCATATTGGGATCACATTGTTATGGGCGAACGAGTTCCATGGGCAAACAGAGCCGAACCAGATGAAAACAGCAACATTCAGAAGCATATCTATGGTTGGTTGGAGGGAATCATCAAGGGTCTCTTGTCGAAACCAATCGCTGACAGCAATATTAGCAATATCCAAACCATATGAAAGAGGAGTGAACATACTCCCAGGTGAATGTGTTGCCGGCGATAAAGCAGGCAAGAACGTCGTCGCTACCTATCATGCCAGCTGTGCCTATAATAAAGAGCTATTGCACATGTCAGAGTAATTTCATATGATATATTTGCAGACTTACTGCCAGTGCCACCGCGAAGACCAGGAAGCCCTCCCGATCAACGTAACCTTTTTCTTCAGCCCAGTGTAAGGTCTCCTTTGCCAGCCATCCCACGACAGCACCATAAACCACGCCTAGCACAATCTGATAGATCCAAATATCGTAGAACCACAGTCCCATGGCGGTGCCGGCAGAATGGTTCCCTTGCAGAGTGTACCTGATCAAATACATTGGAAGGAAGAGGAAGGGGTATCCAAGCCCATCGTTCGTCCCGGACTCCGCAATGATAATCTTCTGCAACTCTTTTGGAATATTCTTATCGGCGAATCTGCCCTTGACGATTGTGTTGGAAAGGATAGGATCAGTAGGAGTGACACAAGCGCCCACAGCCAATGCATACACGAATGTAATATGCGGAACGAATGCCCAAACTAACAGGCTTGTGCAGATCCACATGCCGACCATGCCTGGGCCCAAAAGTAGCGAGAGACTTTTCCATTCCGTGCGAAGGTATCGACTTGGCAACTGAACACCAGCTATAACCAGTTGGACGCCCAGAACCAATCGCACAAAGTACAAGGTGATGTATTGGACGGTTTCTTCATTGCCAAGTGCGTACTCGAGGGGTCTGATGAAGTTTGCGGCAGGAGGAGAAAAGATGACTCCAGCAACTAAAGAGATTACTAGAAATTGGGGGTCAGATGTGAGTTGAAACGAGAATTCAGGACGCTTACAAGCTTCAGATAAGTAGAACTTTTCCTTGAGTAGATATGATACCAGTCCGTAGACGGCAATGAAGCCACCAAGAGTAGCACAAACTATGTTGAAACCGACAATAGCTAATGTAGGCATCTTCCGCCAGAGTGCTTGGATCTGCAGGCCTGCAGGTAGTCAAAGTCTTGTCGGGCTTGGAAATAGCTTGAGATAGCTTGTTTTCAAAGTGCAACGATGACCTAAAAACGGTGTTTTTGTTCTAGCGAGTGTTCTTCCTCGCTCTCAACAGTCGTTAGTCCACTCCCGGGTGATACGAGTCTGCAGTAGCTCTTTGCTCCAGACGTCGTGGTAGAAGAGGGAAACGGGTATCTACGAGTGTTATTGAATCATTGCACCCAGTGTCGAGAGTGCGGGCAAATGCCGGGAACGCCAGTGTAAAGTCGAGGGAGCTCAGGAGAATGATGTTGGATTCGACGATTGGACGTGTCCAGGAGTGTATAGAAGGTGATTGGTGTTGTTGTTCACTTGCGGCGGAAATGGTGGTACTTGTCATCAAAGATAAAAGTCTTGGGTGATGTCTTGGTGATGTCTTGGTGCCAAGCCCTACAGTACCATGGTAGTACGATACTGTGTAGTTCTAATCCCGCCCCCCGCCTCTACCTCCTACAAGGTATCTTACAACGCGCCACGCGGCGTGACCTGCATAGATTTCACTACATGTGATCAGTCTAGTCAACGATCAACAGGCTGCCAGTGAGCCTGCTTGAGTCGAGAGACTTTGAATATAAACTCGGACGAAATACGCTGCCTCGATCGGATTTCGATTCATTGCTTCTTGCCTCTCGACACCCCGAGATTTTAATTGTCTTGGTATCTCCGTTGCTGCGTGAGCTCTCGTCGCTGGAGACACACGAAGCTTGGGAGAAGCTGTTGTAATGGATTTCTTTTGTCTGGAGCCTACAGAGAAGATAGTCTTCGAGGGGAACTGTACACATAATTGAAATGAGGAATGACAAGCCAAGTTGATTAGATTGGTCACGAAGAATACTTAAGGTCAGTTTCGAGTTTGGTCGGCCGTCAGGACTATCAGGGTTTTTGATCTATTGAAAAGGAAAAAGCAGACAAACCTAATATCAAAAGTCTCCCCATCTTCAGTAGATACCGATTAAGTTTGGTAGCACACTGCTGCTTATTACGCGCCATCAAAAGCTACGCTTTCCTGTTCGTAGAGAGACCCTGCTCTCCTTCATATGACTAGCATGCTGTGATGACATGGATGATACGTTGTACCGCTTGCGAATCCCACCAGTATGGATTAACTCCTCGTCAAATGTTGCCAAAATACATGGCTAATTTGAACGCGAGGATTGTACTGGAGTAGGCTTGCTTGAGATCGTGAATCGTATATCCCAACGAGCTTCACTCTACCTGTATGCCACAAATCGCCGGACTCCATGCTCCCTTTGCCCTCCCGATTTTTGAGTATATCTAGTTCTTCGGCAGTTTGGCAACGACAGCCTCCATCTCCTCATCAGTATAGATCCTGAAGCCCTTCTCTTTAGTCACGCTCGCTAGCTGGACGTTCTTTGAATCTAGCTTCTCCTCCATGACCTGCTTCAGCGTCTTGAGAACCATTAGCTCGGCTTCGTCGAGAGTGAGGGACTTGTGGAATTCGTTCTGTAATTCGGCTTGGGCGCCTTCAGATCCAGATCCGATAGCTTTCGCGTCATAGCGATAGAACGTTCCCGAGGGTTCAGCGTGGTAGCTATTTGTCCTGTATTAGTTTCCAATTTCTACATCATATCGGACAGACATGGATACGCACAGACTGGGACCGTCTTCATCGAACCCTGCAATCAACAGAGCTACACCGAAAGGTCTGGACATGATGCTCTCTTCACCCTCCGCACCCTCTCCAAACCTCAGCGCCAGATCGCAAATGGCCTGTGTACAACTCTCGACTCGCAGCGGCTCATTGTAGTGAAATGCATGTGATTGGGATTCAACTCGTGCGTGCTCGACCATGCTTCGGGCATCAGCTTGGAGACCGGACATGGCACATCCAATGTGGCGGTCTATTTCCACAATCTTTTCGACGGAGGACGTTTCGAGGAGGGTGGAAGTTACGCGCTTTTCGACACCGAGGATGACACCTTCTGATGTTGAGACCTGAGCTCACTTAGTATGACAACTTTCATAGGTATGTGGGAGCTTCGTACACCTATGGCTGTTGAACCTAGCTTGATGGCTTCTAGAGAGTATTCGACTTGGAAGAGACGGCCTTCTGGGGAGAAGGTGCTGGGAGGTGTGAGATGTTGAGGCTGGAATAATTAAAAGAGCTCATCTTACTTGATACCGCGATCTAAATGCCATGGTTAGCTTGTGTTTATGTTGGAAGGCTGGAGTAACGGGTACCATATTCTGATCGTGCAATGAACATAATGGCGGTGGAGGGATGGTACTTGAGGCGGTTTGGAGGAGGATTACACCAATTCGAAGAGTTTAGATATTGGTTTGGAGGGGATGATTGTTTGAATGGCTCCTACCTTAGGCAGTGCCAGTACGCACTCGATCTATTGCGGTCTAGCTGCACGTGACCGAATCCGCGGCTCTTTCCAAACTCCCTCTGTCATAATCAGATTCCAATATCTGCCTACACTAAAGCCACGATCTAGTCCAACTATCTCCTCGATCTTTTCACTGTATAATCATCGGTTCTCTTCTTCTGCGGCTAGCTCATCATTACATGGCTCCGACTTTGGAATCTTCATTCCGATAGAACTAGAGCATTTTCGATCCGGGATTGGTGGCTAAGACAGTCTGGCATCCATGACTTCCAAGAGTCACATCCTTTATTTTTGCTCCTATCCAAAACGAGAAATCATTGCACTTACAGAATGTGAGGCTACATTCTGCGTTGGCTACAGTGTATGTAACAGTCATGCATTTCTGCAATCACTGGCCATGTTTCCATTCTTGCGATTCAGAATCGGCTAATACTAAGTTTCACTTCGAGCTTGCTGCATTACATGACTGATTAGAATTTTTCAGGCCAAGTGATGCATGTGTCACAGTGTCTCTCATTCTACAATCAATCGTGCTGGGGTTGACAAGGTACTGGGAACTGTACATAATAGCCTTGACTGTACGACGCAACATGCATGTCCAACACGTTACAGCAGTTCTTCTCATGCTGCTCATGCATGTTATGGCGGTGCCAGTTCAGGAAAGGAGAGCCGAAAACCCAAAGGAATGCCCCCAGGACACTAAGTCATTGAAGCTCCAAGATCTGCCTAATCCTATCTGCCTGAGGCCGGGTCCAACATGCATCGATGCCTATGCAGACTCGAATTTCAAAGGCAACGTCTTCAACACTTGCGCTGAGCAAGACACTTGCGTCAATATTCTGCATGATAGCGGTGTCTGGGGCCAGCTCTCCTCCTTCAAAGAGAAAGGCAAACCCTCACTGGATGACGGGAAGTCTGCGTATTCGAAAGTGGCCTGTGTTGGATGGGCCGTAGACGAATGCGGAGGAGATACATACTATTGGTTGGATCGCTGGGAAAGAGGTGTGTCCAAACAGTATAAGGAGAACGACAAGATGAAGTCCTACATGTGCTTCGACCCGATTGATTGGCCCTGGGGTCGTCCAAACAATGCTGCTCCTTTGTCAAATCAAAAGTAGGAACTCGAGCAGGGAACAGTTATGTTTAAACAGATCCGTTTATTGACAACTCTGTTTCTGGAGAGCCCACCAGGCTTGCGAGTGCTCATTGATTTTAATGTAGCTTGGCATTGAGAAAGTTGGTAAGAAACAGCGCGAAGGGGAAAAATTAATGGAAAAGAATGGATAGAGGTATTTGGAGTGCTGGGACTTGAATTTTGATCCAGAGTTAACATCTTGATGATCTTATCTTTCATCTGGTTATCCAAATCTAGCGAAGTTGTGGATCATGTCTCAGGTACTTTTTCAATGATACTCCTTTGGAACAAGACAAGAGACGACTGAGAGGTCCCAGATCTCCTTTGACAAGGCGCGAGTTCCCGGAGCTATAATCAACACCAGATCTCCACTCGTTCAGCATCAAAAAGACACTGTGGATACTAAAGCATAAGATATACATGCGACCACCAACATTGTCAAGCTACTATCAGCTCTACAACCATGAATGACAAGTTTGCAAGGCGACGCACCAATCGCTCGCAAGCTCAACGCCATTCCGGGCAAATCTTATCGTCCCTCCCACCTAGGTCAGATCGTGGCAGCTTGAGTCGAGTCTGCAGGGAGGTTGCTGATAAAACAGCAGTGGCTGACATCTTTGGTGGAAGAACTCACTTTCAACTTGACACTTGGCACCATTTCAGCAGCAGAAGATATCGACAAATTAGACCAAAACAGATAGAGGCGCTTGAAGACCGGACCGATATTGCCGGAAAGACTACGATGGTATGTTTTATTGATACCAATCATCGTGCGTACGTTTCCCAGATCACTCTCGCTCTTCTTCAATTTCAGAGCGCTGCGGCCGACGAAGACGACAACGGCGACGACGATCAGGAAGATGAGGAAGATGGAGAAAATGATGATTCAGGAAATTTCCATGGGACTTCTCCTTACCAATGAACTTCTCCCTGATGCTTAAATTCATTTAGGCTAGAAAACCATTTCAGATGAAGGTAGCCTGTCGAACGAAAACAGCTTATCAAAAGATAGTATTCAAACGATCGAAATTCCTTAGAGGCAGCCTCTCAAAGGGAATACCTCTTTAGAGAGAGAGACCCCGAGGAGAATCAAGTCTTCCAGAACGAGAGATGTGCTCAAAGTCGAATGGCTTTCAAGAGGAGGGAGGGCTTCGATTCTTTCTTCTGGTCCCACCTACCAGCTGAGGGACTATAACCACGTTCAGGATCTTAGCAAAGCAACTGGATGTCTAGAGAAAGATGTGAATCAATGATCTTTCGGTGAAGTATCAGAAGTAGCTATTCTTGCGTTAGTATCAATCTGGGTTAGTGTTAATTACTTTCGTATCTTGTACCAATGAGATGAAGTCCTTGTTCTCATGTCCCGGCTCCACTAGCCTTCCATTCCATTTCCATCCGGAACTGCTCTGATTTCTTTGGCTTAGGAGTATACTGACTTCGATATCCCTTACGGAAGCACTATGACTTTACCCTGTTTCTAGTTGTCTTTCGACATTTCATCATCGCCGAATATCGACCAACCTCGAAATTTTGTCTTTGACAACCTGCTTGCAACTTCAATGTCCATGAGCGTGGTCACCGCATGCGGATCGCACTTTCGAAGTTGTGGCAGGAGCTGTGCCGAAGGCTACATAATGTTGAATACGACCCCTTGATTCTTACATATAGACGACATCAGCATCAACTTATTCAAAAACAGTTCTCAACTCATCTCAATCCAAACACCATACCCCAGCCACACCTAGCAAAATGGTTAAATTCTTTCCCCCAGAGATACACACCTGTGAAAGCCAACTCAACCCAACGACCTCACATAGCCCAACGACCCAAACCCAAGTTCAGCCACCATCTCAAGCAGCAGCCGCACATGATTCTGGCGCCAAAGAATCTTTCCATACATTCAGTGAACCCATCCCAATAACATCTCAACAACAAGCCGCTGGCGAATTCTACCTTCATTTGACCGAATTGAAAGAATTCACCGAAAACACGGACTGGGACACAAATCCACAAAATCTCTCAGACATGAAAGCCAAGCTTGAAGAAATGAATGAGCGCTTCGATGAATTATTTTGGCTCTCGCGACGAGAGATTGTTGAAGCGGAAATTCAAGCTTATTTACCGCAATTGGATGGGTTTATCAATGATCACGCGTTGGGACTCCGGGCATCACAAATCGTCTCCAAGACATTGAGACAAGCGACGGGACAAGGTGAAGATGAAGAGGAGTGGCATACCCAACACGACCTCAACCTCATTTTTCAGACCTGGGACACCCTCAAACCCCTGATCAAATCCCTGGAATTCGGGTGGCTCAAATACCTTCCTCGATCCAACTCACCCACCCGTCTCACGCAGCCCCCTAGAGCAAGCGAGATCACATTCTCCCATCCGGAGGGCTTGGCCGTAGCGATGAGGGAAGGTTGTTGGCTCGAGTATAAGGGCGATTTGTATAAAGCTTCTTTGAATCATTTCTTGGATGGGCGGGGTGGGATTGAGGAGGCGAAGAGGGGGGTGAGGAGAGCAAAGGCGATTTTGCTGGAGTGTGAGGGGGGTGTTCGGATGGGGGATTCGAGGGCGGTGGTTGATGTGCTTTTTAGGGCTGAGAAGAAGTTGTTAGCAGAGACGGATGGGTTCCTGAGGGAGGAAGGGGGTGGGAGTCCTTGGTGATGCTGGTATATAGAGACATAGGTGAGATGGCGTTCGGATCCCGTTGGCTATGTAATCCTGAGACGAGTGCTATTGATGTGTCGTGATGAATGTGTTTGTCTCTAATACCCTGTTTTATATGCTGAATGAGCTTGTAAATTTCGAGAATAGTTAGGCCTCTAACATGAAGGTTGAACTGTGCGCAATAAGGAGGAATTCGAAGGACTCTCCGAGCGCTTGAACAACGGTGGACCCAGTTGACTTGTAACTCTGGGATGTCGACATCTGTATTATGCCATATAGTTGAGAGTGGATCACACCACCATCGCATATTGTGTAAGGTCTTTGAAACCGCCAGTAAGTAAGTGATCGATGTGTCTGATGTCCGCCGAGAGTAGGGCTGTGATAGGCGTTCGTTGTGGGAAGAATGCTGGAGGTGGTACGCTAGGATGGCGGATCTTCGAAGCACTCCAAGTTTTGTTAGGATTTTGATATTGCTCAAGAGACTGCTTCAGTGAGACATGGTGGCAGTCTGCAGTGGACTCAACAGAACGAAAACTCATGGTTGGTTTATGTTTCCCAATAAGCTTCCAGCGCACCATTTCAACGCCAAAAATGAGAGGCATAGGCTCCTCCTAGACGCGATGCTCATGTGAGCATGTAAAGCAAAAACCGCCCCTCATTGTTGTCAAAAAGTAACTCGAAGCAAAAAAATAATCTCACAAAATATGCGCGACGAAAAACTCACCACCACTACCACCACCACCACATATCACTGCCGTGTAGTCCACCACCGCTCATCGCAGCCGCCATCAAAATCTCCTTACGCAAGTGTCCAACTCCAAAAATTGCCAAAAAGCTAACCACACAACCACGGGGTGTGTAGGTACGAAAATCCCCCGGTGGGATTGTTCTCCGATCGGCGGTGGGCGGCTTGGGGAGTTGAACCCCAAGGCTTTCAAAGTCCTCCAATCAACCAGTATGAATTTGACCAGACTATGGGACCATACCATAGCGCCTTTTCATAACCAAGTATTGGGGCTTTGTGGTATATGTGGTCGCAGGATTAGGGTCTCCGATAAACACTTGTTCGTTCCAGACTTTTCTTTGATTCTGGTACGGTCCATCTTTCTTTTGAATTTTTGATCCATCTCCTGATCTTGGAATAATCGTTGAGATTGCGTGACAGTTAGCCAGCTTCACGAACAGCGTGAGCATTTTTTTATCACAGTTCACTACATACGAAGTCATTAGAGCGGTGATTTTTGTGAATGTCCAGCTGAAAGTAAATTGAAAGTTTTGTTACCGTCGACTAATTGTTGCTACTTGCTATTCCTGGTCGCTAGGTCATAGCTAGCACCTGTGCTCGTAATGTGCAAACCAACCACATGAGGAACTCATGTTCCTTGCTTTTAAGTGCCACTGACTCAACTCTTCTTTCCATTGAGTTGCTACCAACCGCCAAGCATCACAAGGATTTTGCTAACTCGGAATGATTATTCCAATCTAGCCATGGGTGAGGTGATCAAAAGAAACGTAGTATTGTCAACCAGGGCGATCCATTGGTAACCGAAATCCACGAAGTCAATGCACCTGTACTCCTGTATCCGTAGCCATCCCAACCGATACTCGCGTTGTCATATTCCAAAACTCCATCAAATAGCAGTCATTCAAATCATATTTGCTCGCGTCGGAACCCGCCATCTATGAATCATGGGCAATGGAGATGATCTGATCTTCCTCGATAGTAGGGTTATACGCGGAGCTGAGAGCGCTCACGGTATCGAAGGCTTTGGCGGAGGCGGTGGCAGCAAATCCCCTTGTTATGAGTTAGTGACAGTCCTGGCTTTTGAACAGGAAGTAGTTCTAATGGGAGAGACTTACTGGATGAAATTCTTGTTGTAATCATGAGTTATTACTCCTCCCGCAGCGATAACAGCCTCTCTTGCTTGCGCAACAACATTGTCCGGGGTGCCTTTGGGGAAAGTGACAATAACGCTCTTCTGTTGCGCCACGGCTGCGACGGAGCCAGCGAGGAGAACAAAAGGAAGAAATAGCGTTTGAGTGAGCTTCATTGTGTTTTGTATTGTTGCTTCTTTGTTTGTGTTGGGGTAAGTTGTTAATATAAGAACGGGATATGGAGGTGGAGGGAGGAATGATGTAGTAGTAGTTATTGTACAGCCCTAGAACTAGGCCAAGGCCAAGACTACCAGACGTGTAGGTACCTACCCTGGCCCTGGCGAACATCCGTCTTCCGAGCCTTTGCAACAGGTGAAGACCTTTTGCAACACCTCGTCTACCAGGAACACCACAGACATTCAACTCTCCATATAAACTCGTACCAAAACTTACAACTTCTCCACTCCTGTTCATCCCCCTTCTCGACCCTCCAGCTGAGCACCTAACCGACCCCGACCGCAACTACAGCCCGCGACCGCGACTCGTTTGATACCACAGTCGATCACATTCCACCACAATCAGGTAAAGATTTGCACAATAGCAGCTGGGAGGGACACTTTCTGGATATTCAGCGGTATTGGATAGCGTGGAGGCTTTCGCTCCGGTGCTCTTCGGACATCGTGAGGCATCGCAGTGATTCATCGCGTGTCCCGTCATATAGCTAGAAACAGAACATCTCTTTACGTTCCAGTGTCGAAAGAGGGAGACTTGACAAACTGCTCATCGCAGCTTCTTCACTTTTCCATTTCTCTTCCAGGTCACTTCTCCGACCACCAGTATACTCGCCACTTCAGATCCTCAACCAAATCTTCTTTGTCCTGTTCTTGAACTTGACCATCTTCACCATTGCCCAACATGTCCTACTCCAAGGAAGAAGACCCCGAAGTTGCAATTGCTTTCAGGGAAGCATTAGAAGATCTTCAGAAGAACGACCAGTATGCGATAGACAATTTGACTGTGATTGCAAAAGAGAGCACGGAACATGCCCAAGCCCTCTGTCGAGAACTCGAGACTCACATAAAAAATGTAAGTACGATTGGTGGATGGAGAACAGATTCGATTGTTTGACAACTCCCATGCTAATTCTTCAACAGACTCGGCCAGAATTCAAGTTACCAGCCCTTTATCTTCTCGACTCTCTTGTCAAACACGTTGGCACTCCATATACCGTTTATCTTAGTCACAACTTATACAGCACCTTCTTCGACGCTTTCACAGTGGTCGACGAGAAGACTCGTAGAGCCATGGACGAATTGTTCTGCAGCTGGAAACAGCCGGTACCAGAATCACGAGACCCGCGCCCAGTCTTTCCTATGGAAGTAACCCAGCGCATCGATACTTCCCTCAGTCGTTATCGAAATGTGGCAGAGAAGCGCAGACAAGAGGAGGAACAAGCCCGGATGCAAAAAATGCAACGTCAAATGCCTTCGCGGTACCCGCCTCACCTACAACAAGGCCGTACACCAACTCCAAATGGAGGATATCCTTATCAGCCACCTCAAATTGTCGGACAGAACTCGAATCCCAACTCACAAGATATTGCGGCCATGATGAAAGGCTTTCAACAGCAGTCCGCCCCACAATATCCTCCTACAGCAGTGCAAGCCCCCGCTGCCCTGCCGCCGAATCGATATGGTCAGGCGCCGCCGGGATATCCACAACCGCCACAGAGTACTACAGCAATGCCTTATGGGTATCCAGTGTCTCCCGCGCCGCCAATCATGTCCCACCAGGCAAGGCTGGACAAATTGCGGGCGGATGTGCAAGGACTGATCGACCGGGCGAGGGCGCACTTGGCTCGCTATCCACATGATCAAGAAAAGATCAAATTGCTAGGAAATCTTCAAAATCTAAAGGCTGTGGTTGATGGCGGGTCTTTGGTCCTTTCACAGATCCAGAGCACGGAATTGGTGGTCGCAAATCTTGCGAGAGAACTTCCACCTCTACCTCCTGCCGCGCCTCCTCAACAGGTGCCTCAATTTAACCCAGCTCTCATTCAGAGCATTCTCGCTGGATCAACACCTCAGCCTACACCACCACAGCCGTACCAGCAGCAAGGGTATGCGCCGCCTCCTGTTGCGCCCACTCCACAATATGCTCCTTCGACTCCAGCGCCTGCAGCGGCGCTCCCACCGAACATGGCTCAAATTATGTCTCTACTGCAGCCAGCTCAGCCTTCTTCTGCCAATACCACACCACAGACACAAGCTGCCACTCCAGCGCAGCCTTCCCTTCTAGATACCTTGCGAGCTGCGGGACTTCTAGGAGCAACGCCTGTCGCACCACCGGCCGCGACGCCATCATACCCTGCACCTCAATCGCAGCCTCACAATCCATATCAGAATGTGACACCTGCTGGCAACGATGTCCGACTTGATTCTGCCTCCTCTCTCAAGATGTAAGTCATTGAAGCCGTAACGCTCATTCATGCCATACTGACTCAACTTTAGGCGCCGCCCATATCTTATTCAAAAGTGGTTCGAAGACAAGTCTGATCAGTGTCGGCAATGTGGTATGAGATTTCCAGCCACGGAAGCCGGAAAGAAGGCGAAGAGCGTGCATCTGGATTGGCATTTCAAGGTCAATTCGCGTGTGACTGACAGTATGAAGAGTGCTGTCAATCGCAGCTGGTATATTGATGAACGCGTAAGTCAAGCCCACCATTCCCGATGAATTCCAATGGCTAATGTATCGTAGGACTGGGTCAACTTTCGAGAAGAATTGGATGGCTATTTGGGAGTAGTTGCAGATGCATCAGGTGGGAAGGGATCGTCAAAAAAGGCACCGAAAGAACATTTTGTACCCGTTCCAACAGACGTGACCAAAGCCAATCAACCTTGCTCGATATGTCAGGAGAAATTTGACGTAGAATGGCACAAGGAGACTGAGCAACCTGTTTGGAAAGATGCTTTGAAGGTTGGCAATA
This sequence comes from Venturia pyrina ICMP 11032, assembly GCA_000738655.1. Lineage (NCBI taxonomy): Eukaryota > Fungi > Ascomycota > Dothideomycetes > Venturiales > Venturiaceae > Venturia > Venturia pyrina. The sequence continues at coordinate 17,702 of JEMP01000064.1, read as the reverse complement.
AGTACTATCACGCGTCATGCTACGCAGATGTGAAAAAGAATAATGCAGCTGCGGCGGCGCTGATGGAAAGAGGGGCAAGCAGCACACCTGATCCAGTGCTTGGCAAGAGGACATTCCAGGACTTCAATCAGGATCTAAAAGCTGAAGTGTCGCGTCCGTGAGATTTGATGATGATTGTGCTTTTCACATGACAGCCTACGGGTATTCTCGCATGTCCACGACCTTTGGTCGCCAAGGTTTGGAGACAGAGCTGGTCATTTTGATGCCAATGCTGGATTTGGGACCGTTCTCCGGTGGTGGTGAGCAAGACATGGTGTGACTGCGGCTCTGCCGTGACGGAGATGGGTGGATGAAATCATTCTTGCACGGCAGGAGAGCGGAAGTCCGGATGAATGAGGCAATCAGCGTTGATCGTTGGCTGCAAAGCGTAGACGAGTCACAGAGCATCTATCAGACTATCAAAATCTACTCATGATTGTGTCTTTCTTTCTGCATCGTGAGCATTGTTCCCGTCGTGGGTACATCGGACATCTGTCGGCTTAGCGGAGCCTTGCCAAATTTACCCGAACGGACTGGGAAGCTCGGTACAAGGTTTAACTTACCAACTTCCAACGTTGACTGAAAGACACGGTCAACAGACTGCCCAACCGCCTCGCCGCCTTACGACCCGATCAAGAAGAGCTGCGCTCGAATCTCCATTCCTCAAACCGCATTGCCGTCACACTCGCGTCGCAGCTCGACACTTCATTCATACACAATGGCCTCCGTCGACGAGCTCAAGCAGTTGGTGTCCCGCCTGGAAAGCAGGATAGAGCAACTCGAGTCCAAGATTACGGGGACTAGCCGGACTTCAGGCAGCGAAGATGGGATGAGGATGATCATCATGGGACCACCTGGTGCCGGTACGCGATCTAGGTCTAAATATTGATGTGCTTGTGAGAAGATGCTAAGAATGCGCAGGAAAAGGAACACAGGCTCCACGCATCAAGGACAAGTACTGCGTGTGCCATCTGGTAAGATTCTGGAAACGATGCGACAGAAAATCGGAGGGCTAATGCGATGTAGGCCACGGGCGACATGTTGCGAGAACAGGTTTCCAAGAAGACCCCTCTAGGACGCGAAGCAAAGAAGATTATGGATGCCGGTGGACTTGTCAGCGACGATATCATGATCAACATGATCAAGAACCAATTGGAGACAAATGCTGAGTGCAAGAACGGGTGAGCCCTGGACACCTTCCCCTATGCGATCAAGTATTTAACAGGCAAAAGATTCATTCTCGATGGTTTTCCACGAACAGTCGGCCAAGCCGCCAAACTCGACGAAATGCTCGAAGCTACCTCGAAACCCCTCAAACACGCCGTAGAACTCCAAATCGACGACTCCCTACTCGTAGCCCGGATAACAGGTCGTCTCGTTCACCCCGCTTCCGGCCGTTCCTACCACAAGATCTTCAACCCACCAAAGTCAGACATGAGAGACGATGTCACTGGCGAGCCATTGATCCAGCGATCCGATGATAACGAGGCAACACTTACGAAGCGATTAGGCACATACCACGAGCAGACCAGCCCTGTTGTTGGATACTACCAAAAGACCGGAATTTGGAAACCAATCGATGCCTCGCAAGAGCCCGGACAAGTGTGGCAGAGCTTGTTGAAGGTGTTCGCTGAGGAGAAGACGGTCATCGGCGGTCGGTCAGGCGGCATCTTGAACAGGCTTGGATTGAAGAACTAGATAATTTTCGAGCGCAAAACCTTATACAACACCGCCTTGGATGTGTTCTATAGTGGATGGAGGTTCGGATCTTGTACGATTTGCGCATGAACTCTTCGTTCCGCTGAAGTAGAGCCGTCGGATTCCCCTCGTATTCACGGACTTGACCGAAATAGATAGGGTAAAAGTATGCTGTTGCTGGCTCTTGTCTTTTTGTAAGCTACTGATTTGCATATGGGCTGGTTGGTATTGGACTCTGGCTCTATGAGATGAGGTTACTTGCTACTGGTTCCTTCATTTGTACTATAATGCCAGTCTGTTTGATGTTTATTCTTCCTTGAACTGCCGATGCATCTGCCTTTTGAATTAATTATTACTTTTCAACTAATCACGAATAAAGGTTTGACAAGAGAATCTTGAGATCGAGATGGATAAATTCCTGGCAATTCTCTCTTCTCAACCCGCTAGAAATCCGCCGATATCGATGCTGAGTTGGAAGAATATGAGCAGACGGCTAGATCCTGTATTTAGAGGCAGTGGAAGGAATTTCAACTGATAATCCCGCGGCGTATCATAATTGTGACATGTGCGAATGGGTTTTTGCATACTACTACTGACGTGAATGTAGTCAATTTGTGCACAATACATTCTACGGTTTTTATGACAAACTTATTCGTATTCCAGAGTTATAGTGAGATTATTGAATTGCTTGGATGGTCTCCTTCCCCGAGACTAAGATACAGGTCACGATACCACTAGCAGCTTCATCGGGTGAATAGCCGCCGCCGCCTTCTCTTGTTTATCTACACTACCTAGTAAACGCCGACGCAACAAGAGTTCTCATTCACCATGGCAAAAGATCGGGATCGGAGCGTTGAGATTTCAACACGAAGGTCAGCAAGAATTGCTGGCATCAACGCCAAACGGTCGCTTGAGGAAGCAGATGCACCTGAATCCAAGCGAAAATCTATTCCACAAAGAGATACGTGTCATGCCACCCGACCTCAATCTTGCACCAGGATTCCTGGAACAATATCGTGATATTTGGGTTCGGGAGCCTGATCCATATCATCCTTTATTTCTGACATGCAAAAGACGTGCGAGAACGTTCAGTGAAGCTCCACAGAAGGAAGCTTGTTATGTCATTCGTCATTATGCTTTCCCTCGCCCCGTCGATGGTCCGCGTCGTCGTGCAGCTTCAGGACTCTGCAAAAGAATCGCGCGCTTGGAGGTTGTCGTCGATTTCAACAAGGAACGGGAAGATGACTTCTTCGACCACATTTCCGATGTCTTCAATGTCTATGGCCCAGGTTATCAGACCACCTTTCCAAAACTTCGCGAGATCACCTACGAAATCGAGTTGACAGATAGCAAGCTTGAAAGGATTGCTATGATTGCTAGAACGCCACCTCCAATACTGCACGTCACACAGTTGACGGTTACCATCAATTGTGCCGGAACATTTGTCAGAAGGCATGTAAAGCCAGCATTACGAACCATACTCTCACAGCTTCCTTCTGTCCATCAATATCGTTATTTCGTCTAAATCCTATTAGAATACTTTTCTCAACAAGATATCATCCCTTTAAAGGGTAACAACAACCCCTATGATTACTTCCGCTTGAAATCCCCGAAATCGAACTTTCTTACATTAGAAAAATCATACAGTTAAAAATCCATGCCTAAAGTAGCATCAAGGGCTAGAACGCGAAATACCTGTTTATTCCAGTATTATCGTATTAAAATCCCTCAGCGAACGACAAACTACTGAATAGAAATAAAACACTTTTCCTCAAATAAGTTTATCTCCATAGCCAGCTACTAGAAGTTCTCGTACTCTTTGTATCAAAATCCCAAGTTCACATTCATATTCTCTTTGATCAAAGACATGGATCGGAATCGGGCTCGAAGCAATAGTTTTATTCAGCGGCACTGACCTTGCTGAAGTAGCAAAAACATTATGAATTGATTGCCTACGATTCATTTGAAAATGACCCCATGATATCATTTTGCGCTCCGTCGCTGATACGAAGAAAACACACAACCCCGTCTAGCCTTCCCATTCTCAGTCGTCAATCATGCCTGTTTGCGCAGCTAGATGTTGTACATACGTACTGCCTTCTCTTTCGATAGCCTCTTCAGCCGTACCTTTGGTCGTTCCTAGCTGTAATCGAATCGCGACTAAAGAGTGCCCTCAAGCGCCAGAACCTGTTGACATCATCAGTATTCATGCGATCAAGTGAGATGAATCACTCGAGAGCACATACCATAGCCGTCCGACTCGGAATATAGACCTGCACAAAGTTCTTCCTCCCATTCCACGCGAAATCGGTCGTGAAAAACCTCGTCTCATCCTTGATGTTTCCATGACCGCCGAATGCCTTCGAGTCAGTGTTGATCACCACCCTGTACGTCCCTGCTTCCTCGACACCAACCCTGTAATCGGTGTAGGATTGGTTCGGGTGGAAGTTGAAAATCCACAGGAGACCAGCGCGCTCGAAAACGATGACCTTGTCGGTTTCGTTCTTGAGGGAGACGTAGGCTTGTGGGCTGTGGAGCCATCCGTATTTCTCCTCTGTCCATTGCATTTTTGAGTCGAAATCGTTCAAGAACTTGTAGCGGAGGAGTTGATCATCTGCTAGGTTGAATTGGCGTCTAGCGTAATGGAAGGAGTTTCCATTTCCTTCTCGTGGAAAATCGAGCCATTCTGGATGACCGAATTCGTTGCCTTCGAAGTTGAGGTAGCCCTCACCACCAAGACCGTGCGTGATCAGACGGATCATCTTGTGGAGAGAGAGACCACGCGTGATGACTGGGGTTTCGGCGGAGAGTATAGACATGTTTGTGTAGAGCTCTGCATCGCAAAGCCACATCATTAAGGATTTGTCACCGACTAGAGCTTGGTCGTGGGATTCGGCGTAGGCGATTGTCTTCTCACCATGTCTACGGTTGGTGAGTGTGAAGCATAGGGCGCCCATGTCCCAATCGATGTCTTCCTTCTCTTTGAGCCACTTGATGTACAGATCTGGGATGGCCATGGCCAGTCGGTAGTCGAAACCTATGCCGCCCAATGCGAGCTCAACGCACAAGGCTGGCATACCAGAGACGTCTTCTGCGACTGTGATTACGCGTGGGTAGAGGGTGTGAAGGAGTTCGTTGGCGATCATCATGTACGCGACAGCCTCTTCATCGACATTAGAGCCGAAGTATTCATGGTAGCCTCCAGAGAATCCGGTTCCAATGCCGTGGTGGGTGTACATCATGCTAGTGACACCATCAAATCGGAAGCCATCGAATTGGTACTCCTCCATCCAGAAGCGGAGGTTGCTGAGTAGGAAACGTAGCACTTCGTGATTTCCATAGTTGAAAAGACGGCTGTCCCACAACTCGTGTCGTCCTTTGGCTCCCTCGTGGAAGTATTGGTGGTCGCTGCCGTCGAAAGTGTTTAATCCATCGAGCACGTTTTTGCTCGCGTGACTGTGAACAACATCTAGCAAGACGGTGATTCCCATGCCGTGAGCCGTGTCCACCAGCTCTTTCAAGTCATCTGGTAGGCCATAACGACTGCTTGCAGCGAAGAAGCTGTTGATCTGGTAACCAAAACTGGCGTAATATGCATGCTCCATGATCGCCATGAGCTGGATGACGTTGTATCCATCGTTCTTGATTCGCGGCAGGACATTCCGAGTGAACTCCTTGTAGGTCGCAACCTTTCCTTCCCACGAAGATATACCGACATGTGCTTCGTAGATTCGCACGCTCTTTGGTTGTGACGGAGGCTTGTTCTTGAAGACGTACTTTTCGTTCGCAGGTGGGTTCCAGAATCTCGCATCGTATACGGGCGAAACGTTGAGATCTTGGGTGACACGAGTGATCCATGCAGGTATGCGCTCAGCTCGGTGGCCGTCATTTGGAATCACCAGGGAGATCTAGACTTGTTAGCTACAAATACAATCCTGAATTGGAACATGTCGAAACCCACCTTGATCTTCGAGTCGTGTGGTATGGCAGGTTGTCCATTGACAGCAGGAACTGTAATCTCGAAGGTGCCGAACTCATCCTTTGTCATTTGGTGTGAGTCGCGATTCCAGCCATCTTTGTATCGTCAGTGGAATGCTGCTTAGAGGAAAGGTCCGAGGCCTCCTTACTGAAGTCGCCAATAAGATATGCTCTCAACGCATTCGGCGCCCACTCTCGATATACGACATCATTGTTGGGCAGCACATTGAAACCGAACTTCTCGTAACCCTACATTACCAGGTCAGAGCACATTCAAGGCACACTCAAGACGTATTATCAAGGAGTGACTGACTCTGCTGAACTTCTCCAATCCGCCCTCAGTGTCGTTGATCGTCTTTATCCACGACTGGGCTTTTGCGTATCTTGATCGCAGCGAATCCTTGAAAGGCTCTAGCCATGGATCGAGAGTTACCACGCCTGGATTTCATCGTCAGCAATTGTTGGGCGACAATTGACCAGCAACTGGTGTTCCAACGTTACCTGTGCCATCGTTTGGAATGTTGGTCTTTCCGTCGCCCACAGTGTCCGATGTCGAAGCCATTGCGACCTGCATGGTTGGATGCGATTGCACGGATGGGCAGCCTGATTGGACTGTGGTGGTTGCGAGTGGTGGACTGCGATGGTTGCGAGTGTAGGCGCACTGCTGTGTCTCTCGTAGTCTGTGTAGGTAGTGAAGGGATTAGAATAGGCAGTATGAAGCAATGATTATCATTCCCTCGACAAGTTGAAGCTGATAAGATTCCTTTATCCAACTCGAGTCTTCCCCACCTTCAGTCTTTTGGGATCAACAAAACCCAATCATTCAATCACAATCAACATCCCCAGACCCCTGCATTCAACCTATGTCATAAACCAGGCTAGGCACGCTAGGCTCGGATCCGATAGTGGCCCAATCTTCGTCGGACTTGGCCCGGGCCTGGCAGATGCATGCTTCATTCGGCTCGAAACATACACACACTCGTCCTCCACGCCTAGCAACTGCTCCTACGACAAGCTTCATGTGAGCTATTCCCATCCTATCGATACCCCAGTCTCCACATCCACACCTACTGGGAGCCATACTGGGAGCCATACTCGGAGCCATACTCGGAGCCATACTCGGAGCCATACTTGGAGCCATACTCGCTCGCCCAGCCAAAGCGGATACAAGCATGACATGAATGCATACTCGGGTTCGGAGACGACCACATTCATCCACTCCGTTTCCATTGACCGGTTGTTGTCCTGGATACGAGCCTCGACAGTCTTCACAATTCCAGATATCGTACCCGGAGAAGCGCATTGAGCGAAGCTGTTCGGAGCTATACTCTCGAGGCATCTCTGGCTAGCTGCTTCCCTCACAGTAGTTCCATCTTTGCAAGATTGTGCTACTTGGTGCCTCAAGCATCTGTTTATAGGACTAACCCGAAGGCCAGCCGGCCACAACAATCCTTCCTACCAACATGCAAGCTCCGAACCGGCCAATCGCCGCCACAATATCACCACGTCTGCGCTGGTCCTACCTCGCCATATATGCTATCTCCCGCTCCCATCTGTCGACATCCGCTTCCAGATGCAGCTCCAGCCAATTCAATCGATCGGATTTTGGGAGTCAGCCCTTCATCGGGTTCTACGATCCCAGTGAACCGACTGGGGGCCCTCTCGGCTCCTGTAGCAATATTGGCGCACCTCGTATAACTCCGAAGATGCTCAAGGGCCATCTCGATCAATTCGTCGTGGGTCAGGAAAGAGCCAAAAAGGTCCTGAGCACGGCCGTGTACAACCACTATCAGCGAATACAGGAGTTGCAACGGCAGGATGAGGAGCTCGAGTTCAAAGCCCAGCAGGAACTGCGTGGCATGTCGAACAGGCATCCAGTAGAAGGTGACCACATCTCCACTGCAGACGATAGCGTACTTACGCTTGAATTAGACGAATATCCTGGCCAGGAACAAACCGTTTTGTATACTCCCAATCTAGCCTCAAAGCCGTTGTCGTCGCCATTGCCGCCTCCTCCGCCACTCCAGGACAATACCCCTCTTACAATTGAGAAATCCAATGTTCTACTGCTTGGTCCCTCGGGAGTTGGCAAAACCTTAATGGCAAAGACCTTGGCTCGTGTGCTTGAAGTACCGTTCAGCATGTCTGATTGTACACCCCTAACCCAAGCCGGCTATATTGGCGAAGATGTCGAAGTCATTGTCTCGAGGCTTTTAACCACCGCAAATTATGACGTAGCTCGTGCCGAGCATGGGATTATATGTCTGGACGAGATCGATAAGATTGCGACTGCAAAGGTGTCTCACGGCAAAGATGTGAGTGGCGAAGGTGTGCAGCAAGCTCTTCTCAAGATCATCGAGGGCACGACTGTACAGGTTCAAGCAAAACCTGAACGATCTGCTCCAACTCGACAACCCGGTGGCATGGGTTCTGCGAGTTGGCCACCAAACAACATGAGTGGTGGTAACCAACAACAGCCAGGTAACGGAAAGAGTGAGGTCTTCAATGTCAGAACAGACAACATTCTTTTCATATGTACAGGTGCCTTCATCGGGCTGCACAAGACTATCCTTGATCGAATCTCTAAAGGAAGTATAGGATTTGGTGCTCCGATCCGTGTGTCCAGTTCTGAGTCCTCTTCTCATGATACATCGTTGAAAGGCGACGATGCTCTTTTCCGGAAACATCTTCCATTTTTTACACCAGCCACTCCGGACAAGTCTGTAATCCTTGATTACAATACTCTGGACCTTGTGGAACCTGCTGACTTACAGAAGTATGGAATGATTCCGGAATTGATTGGTCGCATTCCGATTTCGTGTGCGCTCTCATCACTTGACGAGGAGGCTCTTGTGCGGGTGCTCACGGAACCAAGAAATGCACTCATCCGACAATACGAACAGCTCTTTCTGCTATCTGGCATCGAGCTTCGCTTCACAAGCGCAGCCATGCGAGAAATTGCCAAATCTGCGACAGGCATGGGTACAGGCGCTCGGGGACTAAAGACAGTGCTGGAGCGATTGCTTGGTGAAGCTATGTTTGAGTCGCCTGGGAGTCAGACCAAACACATCCTCGTTACGGAAGCTGTGGCTCAGAGGAAGACCGGTCCTATCTATCTGGCGCGAGGACAACAGGGAACATTCCATGGCCTGATTGCCGAAGAGGAGGAGGCATGGGAACGAAGAAAGAGAGAGAAAGAGAATTCGGCGAATAACAGTCAATATTCTGACGATAAGGATGTGGATAACTTTCAGCAATACCGTCAGAAGGCAACGTTTATGGGAACTGGTCAGTGACCCATTCATGCCAACAGCTGAAAAGAATTCAGCACACTCGGTCTGGGATCGATATCGATAATCTTCCGGAAAACATGCAAAACAAAATGGCCAGAAAATTATGAACATTGCTCTTGGGCCGACGGATTCCTTCGAGATAGAACTCCAAGGATGGGATACAGAAAATGATATGAATCAATGGCTTCATCGTGGAAGGGTGGATGTTCTGTATCATGGAACCATGACTGCAGAATGGACCTGGTGATGATTTGGAAATACCCTGTCTCTATATTCGTTGAAAGCAAACATATTAAGCTAGCATGTTTGACTTTCCTTCACTGATGCTTCTTCAACTATTTTGATATGTCCTTGGCAGGAGTGATTGCCCGCTGGGTCTGCAATTGCACTGCCTCGACACATTGGTCGATACGTCGTATCTGCCCTGGCAAATCGAGATCGATATTGATTAGTATTTGGCATTTTGATGTTGGACAAGCACCAGAACTAAAACGCTGTCGATTTTGAGGTAGAGGATGGTTTAAGAGTTCTCGGTATTCACCACTCATATGTGTTGAATCGAGTGCAGAGGATGAGTTGAAGTCGATGAAACTGTGCTTCCTGTACCTTGGTCAATAAGATTCGATAAGCACGATTGAGCTATTAGTCCTTATAATCCTGCTACGGAATTTCTTGTGCTCAAAATAAGCCCTCTTGTCTTTTATCTGGTTCAAAAGAGGTATATACAGAATCCGAGTCCACCACAACACACTGCGATTGAGCCTGACTGAAAGTCACGTGAAATATTAGAATTCCATCCGTCGCTGTTTGATTTCATACAGACTCGAATCTTGACAGATTCTGAGCCATTGAGTTTTCACTCGTTCATTATCAAGCTACACTGTCCGGGAGGCAAAATTTTGCTTCGCTGATTTATTTAGCCTAAATCGGAAAATCACGGTTCCAGCTTCGTGGAGCTCCGTCCTCAACCACCGCTCTTCCACAATCACAATCAACCTCTCCCATTCCCACCATCATCTCTCCTCTCACAATGCTTAAGAGGTAAGCTGCTACAGCTCTACCCAGATGATAGCCGATGCCATTGATACCCGCCGACCCCGCCGGTAGCCCTCGATGGCATCGCAATCGCTGGACGCAAAAACTTGAGAACCATCAATACTAATTGGTAAACGCAGCGGGATCTCGCGCTCCTTGAGAGCGGCCGCAAGGCCTGCCATCCGTCCTCGCGCAGCCATCAGGCAAAACTTCCTCCCAGCTCTCAGTGCACGATTCGCATCGACAGACTCTGCCAAGGATGGCAAGATTCATCAAGTCATTGGTGCCGTTGTTGACGGTATGGATACACACATTTGCTAGCTTTCAGTGGCATTGACCGCTACGGCTTCGGATTGATGGCAGGACTGACGGCGATGGCAGTAAAATTTGACACGGACGCCCTCCCATCCATTCTCAACGCCTTGACGACGACCAACAACAATCAGGTAATTGGATTTCATGGAGGCTATTGACCAATTGAGCTAAGAAGAACATCAGAAACTTGTGCTCGAAGTTGCTCAACATTTGGGTGAGAACGTCGTGAGATGTATTGCCATGGACGGTACCGAGGGTCTCGTTCGAGGTGCCATCGCCACTGACACTGGAGCTCCCATCACGATTCCAGTCGGTGCAGGAACCCTTGGTCGTATCATGAACGTTACTGGAGACCCAATCGACGAGCGTGGACCAATCAAGTCCGACAAGTTCCGTGCAATTCACGCCGACCCACCAGAGTTCGTTGAACAGTCCACATCCGCCGAAGTCCTTGTCACCGGTATTAAGGTTGTCGATCTCCTCGCTCCATACGCTCGTGGAGGTAAGATTGGTCTCTTCGGAGGAGCCGGAGTCGGAAAGACTGTGTTCATTCAGGAATTGATTGTAAGAATGGCATACATGTTCAGTACAGGGGGCGATACTGACATCCTTTTCAGAACAACATTGCTAAGGCTCACGGTGGTTTCTCTGTCTTCACTGGTGTCGGAGAGCGAACCCGTGAGGGTAACGATTTGTACCACGAAATGCAGGAGACATCCGTCATTCAGTTGGATGGCGAGTCCAAGGTCGCGCTGGTGTTCGGTCAGATGAACGAGCCCCCAGGAGCCCGCGCCCGTGTTGCTCTTACTGGGTAAGGATCTCTTTCCTTTGATTGTCCCCTTCCCAACACCCGGCTCCACAGCAAGAAGCACGCAAAATTCTCTTCTCTCTCTTAATCTTATTTATCAAACACCAGCTAACACGATACCATCACAGTCTTACTGTCGCAGAAGAATTCAGAGAGCAAGGCCAAGATGTGCTTCTCTTCATTGACAACATTTTCCGATTCACCCAAGCCGGTTCCGAAGTGTCCGCTCTTCTAGGTCGTATTCCATCTGCCGTCGGTTACCAGCCAACTCTCGCCGTAGACATGGGTGCTATGCAGGAACGTATCACAACCACACAGAAGGGATCCATTACCTCGGTCCAGGCCGTGTACGTGCCCGCTGACGATTTGACTGACCCTGCCCCTGCCACCACATTCGCCCATTTGGACGCCACAACTGTGTTGTCTCGTGGTATCTCTGAGTTGGGTATTTACCCAGCTGTTGACCCTCTCGATTCCAAGTCTCGTATGTTGGATCCTCGTGTTGTTGGACAAGATCACTACGATACTGCCACCAAGGTCCAGCAGATGCTCCAAGAGTACAAGTCGTTGCAGGATATCATTGCCATTTTGGGTATGGATGAATTGTCGGAAGCTGACAAGCTCACCGTCGAGCGTGCGCGTAAATTGCAGCGTTTCTTGAGCCAGCCTTTCACTGTCGCTCAAGTTTTCACCGGTATCGAGGGCAAGTTGGTCGATCTTAAGGACACCATCAGAAGTTTCAAGGCCATCATGAACGGAGACGGTGATGACTTGCCAGAAGGTCAGTGCTCGTAACCAATATTTTCTTTGCAAACACATGCTAACACTCTACAGGTGCTTTCTACATGGTCGGAGATATGGAGTCCGCGCGTGCTAAGGGAGAGAAGATTTTGGCCGATCTCGAGAAGTAGATGGAAAATAAATAGAAGTGGTTGGCCGTGGTGAGGGACAGGGTGGGAAGAGAAGAGCAGCAAACACCCTCACGGTATCCCTTCTCCCTACGTTGTACAAAAATGGATTTCAAAAGCTGGAAGGGGCCGTGGCTGATTTGATTGTCTATTTTCCCGCTCCTCTCCCGAATTGTAATCTAGATTTTTGTCGCTGAAGGGAAATATCGAGCCGTTTCTCTTTTGTGCATTTTGCTTTCATTTGATTTGTGACCTTCCTCCTGATATCCGATCCCTAGTAACATCATGCGTTACTTTTCTAATCAGGATGTTGAGTCGGTTGTAAAGAATGGCTGTATAAGAAGGTCAGTCCTTGCCATTCAAAGCGCTCACACGGGTAATAGTGGATGCACTCACTAGGTACGCCGAGTCTCGTTTACTGTACAGAAGGGCTCGCAAAGTACTTCATTTCCGAACCGTATCCGAGAGTCGAAATCTTTAATCAAGACGTAGGAATTTAGTCGGGTATGTGGTATTTATTGAAGTCCTCTGTATGTCTTTCATCGGACGTGGATTTGACTTGCATCGATATGACCCGCTCTACTCCGAAAAATATGAGGAACTCGACAAAAGCCGATGATTCAACCCCGATCACATCGGCTACTTTGACCCCGACATGTACTGTAAGGATGCCGTGGAAGAACGAGACAGTACATGTTTTTACCGGATGGTAGAACCCTTTATCGAACGAAGCCTTGCAGGACGCTCGCAGCTCTACTTCCAGCTGCACGCTATGTGTCAATATATCGAAATGTTTGCGTGGTCGAGATGGACCTAGTTCTGGGGCTTCTGGGCTATAATCCCGTCGTTAAGGTCAGAGATTGTAAGATCTTCGGACGCAACATGCTCATTTTGTTCACGGTTTCGTCTGGTTCTGTAGTGGCTGGGACATTGTTAGTGTAGCCGTAGCCTGGCTTTTAGGTTGCTTTCCTGTTTCAGGATCCAGGGTATCGTTCTTGTTGTTCTTGTTCTTGTTCTTGTTCTTGTTCTTGTTCGTATGAAGTAGTATGTGAAGATATCTGGGCCGATGGGTGGTTTGGCCAAGGATTGAGGTGTGTACAATGGTGTGGAAGAATATTCTGGTCGTTTTTTAGAACAACGTCGAATAAAAAACTTGAAAGTGCTAGTCATGCGTCGAGCTGAAGGGGTGTAAACATTCCACAGCTTCTTCAATCAACTCCTGTGAGCACACGAAAAGGTATGATTGCTACTCTTTGGAGCAATCACAGTACAGTCTAATCCAATAGCAGTCAACAACATGTCTACCGACTCAGCCAATACATCAAAGCCATCAAAGGCCACACCTACAACCTTCCTCACCCTTCCCCGCGAAATCCGCCAACGCATCCTCATCCTGACCTACCGTGCTCCCCGAGTTCTCAAGTTCGACATGTCCACCATGATAGCTCGATACGTTAATCCGGATCCCAGCGTCATCATCCCGAGGACAATGCTACACAAGCGCAGGAAAATGAAGCGCTGGGCGAGGAAATTGGGAAAGGTTCATGAGATCGTGAAGGAGGATATGGGGTACGTCCGACGGCAATGGAAGAAACAGCTCAAACGTACGAAAGCAGTCCTTCTGATGAGACGCTAGGAGAAGCTGGGGAAGCTGTGGGAGGTATACCTATCTGTGGTGTTGTGTTTGATGATCATTTCCTGCTACTCCCTGGAAGTTTCGATGGAGCTGTAGAGGACATGCAAAATACATCCATTGAATCTTGTCTTTGAAATGCTTCGTACAGATCTGCTGAGCATCTGTTAATAATGTATGACTTGGCGTGGAAGACCTACTAGTTAGCCGTGCCACAAGTTGAAAACAACCAACACCATTCCTAAACTTTTCACCGACACCCTTTTCTCCCATTATAACCAGCAAACGCACAAATGTATGTATAGTTACCTCTCGATGCAGTCAGGAACCATCCCACTTACCTACTTACTCAGTCCTATCAATCAACCAGCTCAACGCAATGCCTTCCTCCACACCTAAGCCATCGAAGGCAATTCCGGCAAACTTCCTTTCCCTCCCCCGCGAAATCCGTCAACGCATCCTACTTCACGTCTACGAGCTCCCGAATCGGTTCAACTACGGACTACACCACGCTGTTGATTATACCGACACCAGCATTCGATTCGAACGCGGTAGAATGACACAGTGGGTGAGGATGCTGAAGAAGGTGAACTCGGTTGTGGCGAGTGATATGGAGTTTGTCGAACGACAATGGAACAGAGAGCTGGATGATGCGAGGGCCTTTCTGGCTTGAAATGGTTAAAGGAGATGAAGATGGGGATGGAGGTGTATCTGATCTTGGGCGGAGTTGGTGAGGATGGATGGAATGGGTGGGAGGAACTCTTTCGTGCAGCCGAAATGGCATTGAAACATATGTCTGGTAGTCATACTGGGAATGGGGACGTACTGGTGATTCTCGAGTAAAGGCACGACTGAAATGATAGATCAAATACCTGTCAAAGAATGGTCTTCTTCTGAACCAACCCCGTATTCCTGATGCGTGCTTGTGATTTCAATGTACTTTGTGAAGCTGTACGATACTATCGGTATAGAATCCAAGAGGTGTACGAAAGAAGACCAGTTCTGCATCCGTCTTCGGCATCATGAAGGTATTCGGCACTGTCAACCCCGCATGGTGATACTGCGGTCGGGATGATCTAAGGTATACCTGTAGTACCTGGAGTACTGAGAGATCTCGACCTTCTCAATCGTTCTTCTTCTGCCGATTTGAATCTGTGAACATGTTATTGTCAAGGAAATGGTCGTCGTTAGCGAAAATCGCACCTTCTAGGGTAGCATATTACGCCACCGAGTGGCCACACCCCGAAAATCGAAAATCTTGAAAACCAAAAACTTTACCTACGTCTTTCTAAGTTTACTTACCACACTAAACCTTTCTCGATTTTTAAAAGAACCCGATAGGAAATTATAATAAAATTTAATTAAATTTCCTAGCTATATAGATACTACGTTTCTATAAGTCTTCGAGTTTTCGAGTTTTTTATAATATTTAGTCGATAACTTCCTCGAAATATATTCTTTTTCCGATAAACCTAATTATAATATTCTAGTATAAAATTAAATTCTATAAAAATTATATAAAACCCTTCCTATCGTACCTCGTATCTACTCTCTAACCTTTAAGAGTATTATCTTAAAGTTTACGGTATACTATTAGGTCTATATTCTTCCCTACGTCTTCGCTCCGCCTCGACGAGCCGCGAGAATAAAAAGAATAATAACTATAATAAGACTAGGTAGGAAATAAGGTTCTATAAAGGTAGAAATAGCTTCTATAGGTTAGTATAGATATACTACGAGTAGTAAGTATTATAATACGGTTTCTAGGTTATTAAGAGATAGCGGATAGACTCCCTCGTATTCCCTAGTAGGGGATTATAGATAAGATATTATTTTCTATATACGGGCGGAGTAGCTAGAGCTAACGCTAGTAGTTAGCTAGTAGTTCTATTAGGTATATATCTAATTATCCGTCTAGGATTTAGCAGCCTAGGACGCTACTACTATAAGAGTATCTTTTATAGTTTTCTCGTTATATATAATTCCGATCGTATCGTATATTACTATTACTTCGCTCTTAGTAAAATATTATAATTAATCCTCTATACCTTACTATCTAACTATTAGGATACTATTATTCACGATCTTTATAGCGTCTCTATATATTCGCGGTCGGAGTCCTAGAGGATAGTAGGTATAACGCTTATTAGTTAGTATCTATATTTATAAGATCTAGGTCGCCCTAAGTTAGTAATCTACTCCTAAATAATTAAAAGGGCTATTAGATCCGTCCTACTAGATAACCCGGTTCCTAAGGCTATATAATTAGCTTAAGATCTCTACCCTAGCCTTATTAAGAACTATAGCCTACTACCCCGACTACTCCTTACGAGCCCGTTCCTATTAATATCTATATAGAAGACGTCGAGCGTAAGACCTACGTTTCTACTACCTTAAACTTACCTTTCCGACTCTTTATTTAGTACCGTTACTAATTAATAACTAGACTCCCTTTCTCCTCTATATACTTATCCTTACTATAGAATCGTCTAATACTAAAAATACTAGCTTAAGCGAGCCCGTAGCCTCCTCTTTTATCGGCGCCTTCGACGCTAAGATCGACGCGATCGATAATACCGGCTATAATAAGATCCTCGTAAACTACCTCCCTTTAATCGAGAAATTCTTTAATTTTTTTGCGACTAGCTTCGAGAATACCGCTAGTAAGAATAACACTAGCCTGGAGTTAATCGAGGGTAAGATTAATAAGGCGGATATAAGGAGCCTCTACTAGCCTAGAGTTAATTAAGGGTAAGATTAATAAGGCAGATATAAGGAGCCTCCGCGATATAGTATTCACCGAGATCTTTAGCGAATAGGGCGATAAGGAGACTACTATTCCCTATACCTTTATATCCTCGTCTTTAAAGCTTGCCGGTATTATTTATAGTAACCTATCTAGAATTCCTTTACTCCTTATACCTGTCGACTTCTAGCGTTCGTAATTAGAAACAGCTTATAAAGTATATTACTATCGAGGGGATTAAGTTATCGTAGGTATCCTTTATAATCGAAGTAAGGGAAGCTTATTACTTCTAGTAGTTAAAACCCCTTACGATATATTTAGCTCTTTCCCTATCCCCTCTACCTTTAGGTCCGTCTTCCCTTCCCTATATTTAAACTAACGCTACTTTAACTCTATAACCTTAATCCTAATCTAATATTAGCGACTTAGAATCTACCTATTAGCTTATAGCGCTTTCACGTAGGTACTAATATATCTTTTTAGCTTAATCTTCGTTTT